>JAMPIV010007557.1:0-221959 GCA_024509875.1 Oreohelix idahoensis
TATCTTGATAGCTATGTAAAACCAAGTGGGGGGGGGGGGGGGGGGGGGGGGGGGGGGGCGGAGAAATAATACCAGAATAAGAATACGTAAGGCAAGAGAGTCCTTCATTGCATTGGCAAACATATAGACAAGAGAAATCAAATCCAGCAGAAAAATTAGAATCTTCAACTCAAATGTCAGGTCATTCTTATTGTATGGCTCTGAAACATGGAGAACAACAGTGACAACATACAAAATAAACTACAGGACTTTCATAAAAATGGGTGCCTGTGTACATTAGTTATTGATGAAAATGATTTGACAAGGCCACTAATGACAAGAACCAGACAAGTGCGGTGGAACAAGAGATGAGGAAAAGAAGCTGGCAATGGATATGTCAACCGCGCTCTTGATTACTTAGTCATTTGTCTTCATCATGTAGATTTCTTCTACATTGGGTGCCTGCAATATGTAAAGATTTGCCAGGAGGAAAGTCGTTTAGTCTATTCCTATCAGCTGTCTTCATTTATTGGCCTGTTTCAAGTCCTGCCCATGCCAACATAACTGGGACTGTTCACACAAGGTCTGCAAGGATGGATCTGATTCCCTGGAGATGGATAAGACACCACTGAACCAAAAAATATGTTGATAGCTCTTACAAGCAGCAGACATGATTTGGTATGTGTTTGTTAAAGGTCTCTGCTCCTATAGGGAACACAAGTGTGGCACATAACAGGATTTGGTATGTGTTTGTTAAAGGTCTCTGCTCCTATAGGGAACACAAGTGTGGCACATAACAGGATTTGGTATGTGTTTGTTAAAGGTCTCTGCTCCTATAGGGAACACAAGTGTGGCACATAACAGGATTTGGTATGTGTTTGTTAAAGGTCTCTGGTCCTATAGGGAACACAAGTGTGGCACATAACAGGATTTGGTATGTGTTTGTTAAAGGTCTCTGGTCCTATAGGGAACACAAGTGTGGCACATAACAGGATTTGGTATGTGTTTGTTAAAGGTCTCTGCTCCTATAGGGAACACAAGTGTGGCACATAACAGGATTTGGTATGTGTTTGTTAAAGTCTCTGCTCCTATAGGGAACACAAGTGTGGCACATAACAGGATTTGGTTTGTGTTTGTTAAAGTCTCTGCTACTATAGGGAACACAAGTGTGGCACATAACAGGATTTGGTATGTGTTTGTTAAAGTCTCTGCTCCTATAGGGAACACAAGTGTGGCACATAACAGGATTTGGTATGTGTTTGTTAAAGGTCTCTGCTCCTATAGGGAACACAAGTGTGGCACATAACAGGATTTGGTATGTGTTTGTTAAAGGTCTCTGCTCCTATAGGGAACACAAATGTATTGATTGATTGATTGATTGACATAACATGATGTGGTATGTGTTTGTTAAAGGCCTCTGCTCCTATAGGGAACTCAAATGTATTGATTGATTGATTGATTGATTGACAAAACATGATGTGGTATGTGTTTGTTAAAGGCCTCTGCTCCTATAGGGAACTCAATTATATTGATTGATTGATTGATTGACATTACAGGATTTGGTATGTGTTTGTTAAAGGCCTCTGCTCCTATAGGGAACTCAAATGTATTGTTTGATTGATTTATTAACATAACAAAATTTGGTATGTGTTTGTTAAAGGCATCTGCTCCTATATGGAACTCAAATGTGGCACATAACAGGATTTGGTTTGTGTTTGTTAAAGGTCTCTGGTCCTATAGGGAACTCAAGTGTGGCACATAACAGGATTTGGTATGTGTTTGTTAAAGGTCTCTGGTCCTATAGGGAACTCAAGTGTGGCACATAACAGGATTTGGTATGTGTTTGTTAAAGGTCTCTGGTCCTATAGGGAACTCAAGTGTGGCACATAACAGGATGTGGCACATAACAGGATTTGGTATGTGTTTTGTTAAAGGTCAAAATAATTGAATGCCTCGAAGACATAGGTATTGATGGAAAAGATATAAGAATACTCAGTAACCTTTATTTAGGAGCAAACTGCCACAGTAAGATCTGGAAGGAATTATTCATCATACATTGACATAAAAAGAGGTGTCCGACAAGGTTGTGTGCTGTCCCCCTGCCTATTTAATTTATACACCGAAAAAATTTTCAAACAGATACAGGAAATACCCAGGTCTCTGACTGAACATCAGTGTGGAAGGTCAATAAACAACCTTAGTGTTTGCAGATGATACTCGTGTTTGTTAGCTGAAAGCGAACAGGAGTTACAGGATTTGTGTAAGCAAGTGAACAGTATAAGGTAATTCATGAATATGGACTCGACATTAATATTGAGAAAAATAAAAACTATGATAATTAGCAAAACAGACGATAAACCCACATTAAAGATAAGCGTAAATGGGAAAATCCTGGAACAAGTCAAGAGCTACGTATATCTTGGTCATATAATAACAGAAGATGGCAGATGTGAAACAGAAATCAGAAGAGAATAGGAATGGCCAAAGCTACATTCAACAACATGAAACATATACTGACATCCAAACAGTTATCTCACAAATTAAAACTGAGAATCATAAAGTGTTATATATATTCTGCATTTCTGTATGGTGCAGAAACATGGACGATGAATAAGCAGTTGGAAGAAAGAATTGAGGCTCTTGAAATGTGGATATATAGAAGAATGGGGCGTATCTCATGGAAAGAGATCAAAACAAATAAGGAGGTCCTAGAAAATCTAGGTATGAAAAGAGAACTAATGAGGGAGGTCAAAGTTCGACAGCTAAAATACTTTGGCCACATAAAAAGGCATAACACCTTGCAGAAGACCATAACAGAAGGGAGAGTTGAAGGCAAACGTGCAAGGGGAAGACAGCGCTATAAGTGGGAAGACAACATCAAGAGATGGACAGGAAAGAGTCTATCAGAGTGCACCACCAAGACAAGAGACAGAAGACGTTGGAGATCCATTACAGCCAACCTTCGTTGTGGAGATGGCAACTGATGATGATGATGATGTTAAAGGTCTCTGCTCCTATAGGGACCACAATTGTATTGATTGATTAATTGATTGACATAACATGATGTGGTATGTGTTTGTTAAAGGCCTCTGCTCCTATAGGGAACTCAAATGTATTGATTGATTGATTAATTGACATAACATGATGTGGTATGTGTTTGTTAAAGGCCTCTGTTCCTATAGGGAACTCAAATGTATTGATTGATTGATTGATTGACATAACAGAATTTGGTATGTGTTTGTTAAAGGTCTCTGCTCCTATAGGGAACACAGATGTATTGATTGATTGATTGATTGACATAACATGATGTGGTATGTGTTTGTTTAAGGCCTCTGCTCCTATAGGGAACTTAAGTGTATTGATTGATTGATAAACATTTACTGCCTGTTTTATAACAGTATCTTTTTGGTTAATGGCATCCATTTTTGGTGTCATCATAATACCTAAAAACTACCTGGGACAGAAAAAGTTAAGTAACCTGATTTGACGTTTGTTTTGCCTAATTATCTAAACTCTTTTTGTTTTAATATTCTAGACATGCATTCAAGGAAGCATTCATCCTTCCATTCAGTAATTGATATTCTTTAGGTGGCAGTACGAAAATTCATGCAAGATTAACTGTGGCAGCCAGGATCTTGTTGAGAATGGTGATCATCCCAGAAGTATTGCTTCAGGATAACAGAAATAAAAAATTACTGAAAGTCAATAAACATCACCCACAACAGGGGGAGACTGTAGCCATGTCAAATTGGTAGTGGTAGTCTGACAGGAAAACAAACAACTAAGTCAGTGTCTGGCAGATAACAAAAGGTCTACCTAGAGAATTTCATGGACTGTCCATCATAGTGTAACTGAAGATTTTTTTGTAAGACTGAATTATAAGGTGGCTTTGCCAGCAGACATTTTGTGAGACTGATTATAAGGTGCTTTAACCACAGAAATTTTTTAAGAATGATTATAAGGTGCCATTAGCCACAGACCCATTTGTGAGACTGATTATAAAGTTTGCTTTATCTACAGACATTTGTGAGAGATGATTATAAGAAGGCTTTACCCACAGACATTTGTGAGGACTGATTATACAAAGGCTTTATCCACAGACATTTGTGAGAATATGCCAACTATAGACTGGCTTCACAAAGTGAAAAAAAACTGCAGCAGAGATGTTCAAAGTGAATACTGAGAATGTTCAGGTCCTAAAATAAAACATGACTAGCATTCTGAGATAAACCTTTCATGTGTGATGTTTGTTGTGTAGGGATTTGCTTCACAAAAAATATTTACAATGCTCATAAAAGAAATACATTACAGAGTAGAGAAGCGCATACAAGTGTGATTTTGTGGTACCTAGGATTTTCTCCAGAAAGCAAGTTCATTTACGAACACATAAAATAACACATTCAGGAGAGAAGCCTTACATGTGTGATGTTTGTGGTGTAAGATTTGCTCACAAAAAAGTTGTACAATGCCATAAAAGAATACATACAGGAGAGAAGCCTTACAAGTGTGATGTTTGTGGTGTAGGATTTGCTCAGACATGTCTTGCATTACAAGGACATAAAAGTAACACACAAGGAGAGAAACCATACAAGTTGATGTATGTGGGGGATAGGATTTTTCAGAAATGCTCATTACATAACGATGAACCCCTAAAATAACACATACATTGGGAAAAAAAAGCATTACTTTACATGTGTTATGTTTGTGGTGCAGGATTTTGCTCATGAAAGGTTCACTACTTAAAACACTTTTATAAAACTACATACAGGAGAGAATTACCATACAAATGTGATGTTTGTGTTGTTTTGTGTAGCAAATTTTGCTCACAAAAGCTCATTTACCAAGACATAAAATAACGTTACACATACAGGAGAAAACCATACAAGTGTGATGTTCAGGTGGGGTAGGATTTGCTTCAGAAATGCTCATTACAATGCCCATAAAAATAACACATACAAAGAGAAAACCATTTAAAAAATGTGATGGTTTGTGGTGTAGGATTTGCTTACAAAGGCTCATTACAAACCCATAAAAATTATACATACAGGACAGAATGCCTTAAACAGTGTGTGATGTTTGTGGTGTAGGGATTTTGTCACAAAACACCATTTACAAATAACATAAAATGTAACATGCCTTTCAGGAGAAAAGCCTTACAAGTGTGATGTTTGTGTGGTAGGATTTGGTCAGAAAAATGCTCATTACAAACACATAGAAAAATAACACAACAGGAGAAAAAATGCTTTTATGTGTGATGTTTGTGGTGTAGCATTTGCTCGCAAAGGCTCATTACATTACGAAAAATACAATAACACATACAGAGAGAAACCATACAGATGTGATGTTTGTGGTGTAGGGATTTGCTCACAAAAGTACATTACTAAAGCATAAAGATAACACATACAGGAGAGAAACCATACAAATTTGATGTTTGTGGTGTAGGATTTGCTCGCAAATGCTCATTACAAATACATAAAATAGCACATACAGGAGAGAAACCATACAGGTGTGAGGTATGTGGGGGAGGGTTTGCCCACAAGGGCACAGTACTAATGCATAAGATAACACATACAGGAGAGAAACCATACAAATGTGATGTTTGTGATGTTAGATTTGCTGAGAAATGCTCATTACTTACACATAAAATATCACATTCAGGGGAGAACCATACAAATGTGTTGTAGGGATTAGCCTCAAAAAAAAAGTAATTTGCAATACCATAAAAGAAAAACATACAGGAGAGAAGCTCCTTCATTTGTGATGTTTGTGGTGTAGGATTGCTCACAGAAGCACATTATGAATGCTTAAAAGAACACACCAGGAGAGAAGCCTTCACTCTTAGTATATGAGTGGCCTCTTAGAGAGGCGGATGATCGATCCCCGTCAATAGCAAAAAATTTATCGGTGAATGCATGTTTAAATCCACTGAAACAATTTAGTTTATGTGCATGATATAGGGGTTTCATTTCTTCACATTTTGATTATATAACACTTATGGTTATCTTTATAAATAAATTGTTTATTGCAAAATCTGTAAAGGTAGTCATGAAATTAGCTCGTATACTAAGAGTTAAGTATGTGGTGTAGGATTTGCTCACAAAGAATCATTGCTATGCCACAAAAGAATGCATACTGGTGTGAGCAAGTTTAATTTGCTGGAGAGGTTAAGAGGTTATAAAGAAAAGAAAGAAAGATTGCTGTGTATGTGTCACCATGTGAGGTCAAGCTATTGTAAGACCCCTGAGTCTAATAGTTGATGATGAGGATGATGAGTTCTCAGGGTACCTAATGACTACATAAGCTAGATCTCACACGGTGCTTTATTTTATTTCTAGTATGTGGTGTTTGATGTGAGCTAGTGTACTCTGGGGAATGAAATGAAAGGATTGGTACAATCAAAACAACATACTATAACACACTAACAGTAAAGTAATAAGTCTGTGGTTTAGGTTTGAACATTAATCTTCTCTTTTCTACAATTTTATTTTGCCTGTCCGTCAATTTCTTTTGGACAGGTCTTTGAAAATGAGGGGAAAATGTATCTTACAAACTAATGAGTAAACTAAATTTGGACTCGTTGTCCCGATAATACTAATATATTGGTTCCTAGCAGGGTGTATTCACATACTGTTCTTTAGTATATAGTAGTGTAAGTCATTTATCTGAGGAGCTGTTGTTGTCATCATGCCCTATCCTTTATAGTTAATTTTGGAGATAAACACTTTATTCCGATGAACTGTCAGAGTGCCCAGCTAATGGCACATCACCTGAATATATTCTTTTTATGTAGATTCAAACGCAAATACACTGCTCTGCAGAATATGTCAGCTCACAGAAGCTCCTTCTGGCTATCTGCATATAGTATACACTTTTCATCGGAGACTTTCTGTCTTCAAATCTATTCATCAGGTTTTCCTGTCCACCGGCTGGTAACAGCGAAATAAAACCCTGCAATAAAAAGACACCCTGGCCTTTTCACATCTGAGTTTTTACTTCCATTAACTATTTAATACATGATATGATGGGGTCAGCCTTGTGGTGCATACAAGTGCACCAGCCCCTAATTCATATGACTTCCACATCCTACTGTGACCACACCTCAGGTCCATATGGCGGATACGCCACTGTCATTTTACATAGTCTTCACTACACATTAAATGAGTGAGTATAACACATCTCCTTGTCTGTATGAGTTTCTCTTCTTTTCATAAATATAAATGCTCTAGCATGTTGATGAGTGTTCATGGAACACAGAGGCTTCCTAGTATGGTTCTTATCTTATAATAATAATAATAGTCATAACAATATGCAATATTCAATACACCAATTCAATTTGAGACTCAATAATTTTTGCTCCAAGCATGTCCTTCACTTTTCCCAATAGCAGTATCTAGCTTTTTTTTTTTTCAGTTTTATTAGTACATAATAATAAATCAAATCTTCTTACCACAATTCAATGAAATATAAACACACAAGTAACGATGACTGGCAGATTATGGCACAAGTTTTTCTCTGCTGCTGTCCAGACTGTTAGAATTTATTTAAAATCACACTTCTGTTCGCAATCATCCCTTGGTCAAGGACGGAATTTTCTTTTCAACCATGACCAGACTCCCCCCCCCACCCCCCCCCCCCCCCCCCCCCTTGTTAACGCTTTCGCTAATATCAATCTGGGCTAGCCAATGAAATCAGGCGACTACCAAATTTTGAATTGAGTTTTGAAAAAAAAAATCCAAACATACTATGTGTCTCGTAGTCTGTTTGTCAGTCTGCCTTAGCTATTCCAATGCAAAAATATGTTTAGTTTTGGGCTACCAATTCTGCCTCTCCCTTCCTCCTAGTGTTAACCAATCAAATTTGAATCACGCCAATGTCTCTTTTCAAAATTGCGTCCCAAAAATGTTTCCAATAAATGAGCAAGAGCGATCGTCTGTTTGTCACACTGTCCAAAAATATATAGTATTTCTACAATATCTTAGTTATTAATCGTGCGATTTTTGATATTGAAACATATTATTTATCAGAAGACTATAACCTAACATAATCATTATAAGTTTTTATGCTAATCTTTTTTGCCATTCTCCTTTCTGTATTTCTCTATGCCTACATGGGTTTTTCTTTTCTGTACTACTCTATTAATAAACTCTATCTTCACAGACTCATAAAATTATTATAAGGACTATGGAAGATTTGTTATAAATAATAATATTAATTTTTTTATCACCCCAAAACCATCCTTTTATATATATATTTATGTGTATACCCATCGAAAGTCAATTTGAGTTCCACTTTCAATTATCATTCTACCCAATTTCCCCTTCTCTCAATGTGTTTTTGAATTGTAGTAGCTGTCTAGCCTAGGAAAGTGGCTGGGGACCAAAGTGGTCGTGATGTCTCACGCAATATCCCTATAAAAATTCAAACCTCGGGTTTACCATGCGACTTGGATACAATACAATGCATTAGTTTTTATTTTTTAGATTCATGAAAAAAAGCCTTAGATTTTATTCTTCTCTCACTCTCTTTCCCCCCTTTATCTATCAATCAAAGAATGATCCAGTATTTGCCGCTCACACAAACTGTTTTCATGTTAGTTTCAATTTCTCAAGAGCGGTGTAGTTACGAAACGCGGGCGGGTTTTTTGGGATAGGCCTAGTATTTTGCTTAGCGCGAACCTTTTTAAAAATACAGCTCTCACCCGAGGCGATCGGTGATGATGACGGGCAATAAACTCGGGCATTGTAATCATTTATTACTACTTTTTTAATTTTTCATTTAATTAATTATTAACTGTAACTTTTGCATGCCAAGGGTCATCACCGATCCTTGACCACAACTGGAGGAAGAAAGGCCATTACATTTGTGATGGGCATTTTTATGATAAGCGGCTTAAAAAATCCAACTAAATGATGAACACATACAGAAGATGAAGCCATACAAGTGTGATGTTTGTGGCATTAAATTTTTCTTGGTAAAAAAAGTTTACTATATCATAAAAGAAACACATGCAGTTGGGAAACTCTTTCAAATGTTGATGCTTGTTGTGAACGTTATGATCTATTGCAATAAAAGCTATTTACGAAAAGAGCATATAAGGAAAAACATAAAGGAGAAAAGTGTTACATGTGTGATATTTGTGGTGCAGGATTTGCTGACAAAAGCTCACTTCAAAAGCATCTAATAACAACATACAGAATAGAAAACCATAACACAAGTGTGATGTTAGAGGTGTTGGATTTGCCACTAACAAAGTTTATTACAAAAAAATATAAAAAAACAACACATACAAGAAAGAAGCCCCCCCTTACAAGTGTGATGTTTGTTGTTGAATGACCTAGCTTACAAAAGCTCATTTGAAAACATAAAAGATATCACAGGAGATACAGGAGAGAAGCCTTACAAGTGTGATGTTTGTGATACTGGATTAGCTCACAATGTATGTAATTATTTCTGTGGAACCCCATTATCTGTAATAATTGATGAGGGATTTTTTGGAAAATTGGCAGAACAACCTTAAACCCACACAAAAATTTTCCAGCAGAAAAATGAACGAAAGTGCAGACCTCCAAGTAACAAAGGGTTAGTCCTATATAAGCCACATTTGGGGCTCTCAGAATTTCACTTCATATCTGAAAAAGATGTCTAGCGGACTGACACAATGATAGGATGAAACCCACATAGCCACAACCCTTACTGAGAAAAGTCTAGCTGACTTGTTTTAGCTCAAATACCGTAATACTATGGTCTGAAGAGTACGTTGAACCATTATAGTAATCATTAACCCTTTCAGCACCAGTATGTCGTACGCCTGTATCGGCATAAATCTTCACAATTTTTGTCGCTGTGCCGTACCGCATACATCACGGAAGTAGCGGCGATACCTCGTTTCTATTTTTTTTTTTACTGCTAAAAGACTTTTCCTGCCACAGAAGTGCGTAAGAAAGTGTTATTATTATTATTTCATTTTCCACCAAGAATGTATGGACATAAGCGAGATGTGTTTATGTAATTTTGTAATGATGATTGATGACACATTCAAAAATACAGAATTAATTGTAGACAGATTGACCGCAATGAGTGAGTGTACCCCGGTATACAGAATTTATTTATTGTTTATTTTATTTTATTATTACTTTTTTTCCCCCAATTACTAGCCTTGTTTGTTTCAAAAAAAAAAAAACCTACTACATTTTTTTAATTATGATTGAACTCTATCCTGTAAATGAATCGCTGTTATGTTAACTTTATAATGTTGCATGCCTTTAAATTAATGCTATAAAGCATCGTGGGAATGAAAGGATATAGTATGGCAAGATTAATGAGAGTGGAAGAGCAGAATGTTACGACGGGCCC
This sequence comes from Oreohelix idahoensis, assembly GCA_024509875.1. Lineage (NCBI taxonomy): Eukaryota > Metazoa > Mollusca > Gastropoda > Stylommatophora > Oreohelicidae > Oreohelix > Oreohelix idahoensis. The sequence continues at coordinate 10,333 of JAMPIV010007557.1, forward strand.
CTGCGCGCCCAATTCTTTAGTATCCTTCGTTTCACCTATAAGTGACATACGGCAGTAGTCCTATATTTTTCTGAAGAAACTCTTCTGTTTTTTCTGGGACCCATAATATTCAGCATTAAAAAATATGGCATAAACTGTTTACAGTCAAATTAAAAATATGACCCCTAAAATTACAATTATCCTGTCATTCAGAGGAATGAACTAAGCTGAAAATGGTGGTGTCATTTGGATTAAAAAACCCGTCATTGCGAAAGGGTTAAGTGTTTTGTAAATTGCTGTAATATTTGATTTTAATGTTATCACTGACTGTGAATCACCTGATACCTATATTTTTATACTCTAAACCCTGTGCTGATAACTGAAATTTGTTTCTAGCCAAATATAATCTGCACAATCCTGAACAGCATTAATGCAGCTAAAAGTCCTTGTCAGGATGGCCCAATGCTAGCTATAAGAGCTTACAGTCCTTTTCAGGGCTTAGCTTTTAAATGCTGAATGCCCAAGAGTTCATCTTCTACTTCTTCATCTTTTACTCCTTCTTCGTCCACAGCTCTTCATTTCCTTTAGTTCTTTTCATTTAAATTTTTGCTGATGTAAATTCTTAACTGTGAAAAGGAAAATCACCTTTGGCACAACTTAGGACCAAAGGGAAGTAATCAGGACAGAATTCAGAGGAATTAATATATTTGTCTATATTTTACCGATGTATTTTATTGCTTGTATGGTGAAGTTTCTTGATTAACATGACCACGGCCTCATGGACTGTATTGTCTGAATCAGAGAATTGTCTTTGGTGGTAGGAAACAGACATTATATTCTGTGCAAATGTTTCAGCACCAGTGTGTTACCTGGGCCTGAAAGGGGAGCAGAGAATAGTAACACTGTACCCTACCATGCGTGCCGTAAAAAGTGACTATGGATGGTTGGGCATGGGGCTGGTTACTCCATCCCATAATAAACGTTTTACCAAAAAACCGCAACAAACATGGACAAGTCAGATACAGAAAATAAGTCAACACAGCCGCTCAAGACAGAAGAAGGTCCTCTGGAAAGGAAGTACATGAAGCAACCCAGAGAAAGCCGAAAGGAGTCTGGGTTACCGACTAACCTTTTGTTGTCTAGGAAAATCTCCAGGATTGGCACCTGGAATGTTTGCATTCTGTATGAACAAGAGAAAACTGCACAGGTAGCAGCAGAAATGCTGAATTACAGAATTGATATCCTGGGTCTCCGTGAGACACTGCGGAAGGACATAGAGAGGAGGAGATTGATCATAGCAGAAATGGTGTCTTCAGGGCATGAGGAGGAAAGAGTCCACCACAGTGAAGGGGTGGCTGTAATGCTGTTTAGGGAAGCACAGAAGGCACTTATAGAATGGGAAGCAATAGGACCCCGAATTATAACAGCAAGGTTTAAATCAGCCAAAAAGAAAGTGAATATAAACATCATCCAATGTTATGCACCAACACATGATAAAGAAGAATCTGAGAAAGAAGACTATTACACCAGATTACAAAATGTCTTCTACATAAAGAAAAGAAAGGACATCACAATTTTGATGGGGGACCAAAACGTGAAAATAGTAACAGACAACATCGGCTTTGAAAAAATCACGGGAAATCATGGATTAGGCATGATGAACAAAATTGGAGAACTATTAGCTTACTTCTGTGCTTCAAATCAACTAGCTATAGGAGGAATCATATTTCCACATAAAAGAATACATAAAGCAACATGGATATCACCAGACCACAGAACTGAGAATCAGATTGATCACATATGCAAAAGTAAGAAGTTTAGGTCATCATTGCATGATATGAAAGTATGTAAAGGATCAGATGTTGTATCAGACCACCATTTTCTGTTGGCTAAAACAAAATTAAAACTCAAGAAATTTACAACAGTGTATAGCTATAGACAACAGTATAATGTGGGATATCTAAGAAATCAGGAAATAAGAGAACAATTTTCAATCACAGTATCCAACAAATACCAAGTACTCCAACAGCTGGAAGATGAAGCAGATACGGAAGACCACTGGCAACAAATAAAATTTATATGGAATGAGACATGTGAAGAAGTACTGAGAAAGAGAGAACATCAGCACAAAGCGTGGATAACAACAGAAACCATTAGTAAGATAGAAGACAGGAACAACAAGACAGCAGATTTAAACAGAAGCAGAACCAGAAGCTCCAAAGCCAAGGGTCATGAAGTGTACATAGAAGCAAACAAAGAAGTAAGAAGAAACATCAAAAGAGACAAGACAAAATATATTGAATATTTGGCAAGGGAAGCAGAGGAAGCTGCAACCAAAGGAAATATGAGGGACCTGTACAACAACACAAAGAAGCTAACAGGGAAATATAAGCAATCAAATAGCCTTATAAAAGATAAAAATGTAAAATTGCTTAGTAATATAACGCTAGGCGTCAAGAGTCTGCTCTAGGATTCTAGAGTAGATTTTACCAGGGACACTGAGAAGGGATATGCCTCTATGGTTTCCGCATTGTCGATTGTCACGCTTTTTGAAAATTGGTGTTATGAGGGCAATCTCCCAGTCATTTGGTACAGCCTTGTTGCACCACGCTGCCTGTAGGACCCTTAAGAGTAATAGGTTGGCTGCAAGCACCTTGTTCTTTGCTTCTGTTCTGAGTGTCTCATATTCTCTATATTTCTCTATTTGTCCTGCTGGGTTTTTAGCTTCTAAGTCTTGTTTCCATGCCATTTTCTTCTCTCTTATTTTCTCTTTAACATCCTCTGTCCACCAAGGTGTCCTCTTGCTCTTGTTCCCAAGTCGGACTTCACCACATGTTTCTGCAGCAGCTGTCTTTATGATGTTCTTGAATTTAAGCCAAAGGGTTTCCAAGTCATCAGGTTGTTCTGTGTTTCTTACCACTGTAGCAATAAGCCCCTGATATCTGGTCTTAAATTCTGGCTCTCTCAGCTTGTAGGTCTTAATGCTCATTTCTCCCATTTGTTTACTTAGCTTCTTGCATGATGTTGGGCAGTTCCTAGGCTGAGCAACTCTTTCAGTTGTTCTTTTGATTGTACTGGCCCCCCTTCCAGACTCTAGCGTCCCGAACATATTTGAATCAGCTCCTCCTAACTATGGCATAGTCGATCATTGACTTCTCATTACTTGTTGGTTCACATCTAGTGTATGCGCTTATGGTGGAATTTTGTGTTTGTAATGATCAGATTCTGCTCACTGCAGAATCTAAGGAGTCGCTTTCCATTGTCATTGAGAGTATCTTCTCCATATCTTCCAGTCCAGTTTTCTCTCTTGTAGTTCGCATAATCATGATTTAAAGCAAACAGGTGATTGGCCTGTTGTGCCTTTGCATGGTGGAGGGGCTGCCTCCTTACGGCATCCATGCAGGCTGCCCTCCTCCTTTTTCAGCCAGGCTTGGGACCAGACTAGGCAGATGTAAACAGAAGCTCCAATGCCAATGCTCATGAAGTGTACATAAAAAGCAAACAAAGAAGTAAGAAGAAACATCAAAAGAGACAAGACAAAATATATTGAATATTTGGCAAGGGAAGCAGAAGAAGCTGCAACCAAAGGAAATATGTACAACAACACAAAGAAGCTAACAGGGAAATATAAGCAAGCAAATGGGAGGCATATTAAGAGCTTGTGCTCTTTTTACCACTGCATTGGCAGCTTGAATATTTTGTTCTTCCCAAACAGCTATCTGCTGCTTGGTGTATTCCCTAACTCCGTGAATACGACAGATGATAAGATCAGCAATAGGATTCGGTAGAAGACATGCGTGGACATCTCCCGTAAAGAAGGGAGTAGCAATGTGAATGATAGCAGTTGGATACTTTTCCAAAGTGCCCCCAAATGTCACACATTTGACCACTTTTCCCGTGGCACAGGAATGATCTATGAGAGATTGCCTAACTCTAATAGTAGTACATCCAGAATAAAAAAGGACTGAGACTGGATTATTATTCACTAGCCCTCTATGTAAGATAAGAGATCCTCTCCTGTTATGCGCAGCTGCAGCAGGAAGAGCGGGAAGAGGGTGACCACAACTCAAGGTAGTTACAGTAGTAGGTTCAAATAGTGTTGTGCATTGGGGGCATTGAGATGCTCTCCCAAAATCAAAAGCAGAACATGTGATAGTACTAGAATTACTTTTATTATTGTTTGGTTCATTACTGTGGTGAAGTGGGATGTTATAAATATTTATAGGGGACTTAGTGTACTGACTGAGATCAGCTGTGAAGGTATATATATATCTAATAAGAGTAGTGTATTATATATATCACCTTACTTGCTACCACATATCTATATATCTCAGTCAGAATTATTCTGGAATAGTGTGATGACTACGTTATGTGTCTAGGGTATGTGTATGATGAAGTGTAAGTCACAACAACAGACAGATAAACAATTTAATTTAATCCACTACTCTTAACAACACTGTGACACTCACATACATATAACACTCTATGAGAATATCTTAAAGAAGTCACTCGTAACTTTTCAAATAACAATATGTATTCATTACTGGCATGAATGAATATGTGTCCTGATTCAACTACAAGGGAACCAGGAATCACAATCAATTTAAATTACAAGTTATGTACAGAATGTATTTAATATGAATATTGTAGTGACATATATTATTACAAATGTTCTATGTGTGTCAGTTGTGTAGTAGTAAAATGAGGTAATACTGGTTTTGTTTTGTTCAAGCTCTGTTGGTATTTGTCATCATGACTTCAATAGTTTGTCTTTAGGGACTAGTATTGGAGATGTTCACAGTTCCTGATTTTAAGACAAGTAAATTCCCCTCTTAATGTTAATTTTACAAAGTCAGTTCAAGATGAGGGGACATAATGTTGAGCTCAGCTGGCCAAGTTAGCTTATCTGGCGTGATGGCGGCAGGAAAGGACTCCTCTGCTCGAATTCTCCTCTGGGCTCTGGAGACACCTCACTGATAGCTAAAAGGACCAAGGAGTATGCTGTCCGACACTGGATTCAGCAAAGCTCTGACCAGGTGCTGCTCACTACCATCAAGACCACGGTCCCTGAAATCAAGAAGGATGTACCTTCTACTTCATAACTAACTTAAACTCTCTTGTTACACTGATCACAACACAGCACAAACATTGAGTTCAGAGCATTAGGCCAACTGTCAGCTTCATTTGAAATACTTTATTCCAGTATTACCCTTCTTAATGGTTACTACGCCTCTGCACTTCCAGCATTATTTCTTTCTAGACAATCATCCAGGTGTCAGTGTACTGTTTGGCCATTCCATGCCGTTTTACTTCTCTCCGACACCCTCTGTTCAGGCTGGAGCATTATAGGCTTTACCTCACGTTTGCCACTGAACTACACATATATATACAGGCATAAATCAACAATTCACATTCAATTTTCATTAAAAGATATTGAATGGTTCAAGCTTACCACAATTCTTACGAATAAATACAGATACGTTGATTAGCAATGAATTCTGGCACAAACTGGCACAAATTCCCATCTGCTTATCTTCCAGGCTTTTATTTAGCACAATATAAGCTGGCTTCAACGCACTGATGCTTTATCAAGCTTATTTAAACAAGTGGTTTCGAACTAACGCTCCCAAGTGTGTATATCAGCGAGTCTGACCAATGAGCCCCGTTTCGACAAGTGTTTGAAAAAATGTTACCTTTCCCCGTTTCCCCTACCAACGAAAGATAGTATTTATAGTCCGACCAATCGTGGTTAGGCTTTCATTTGTTGCGCTCCAATCAATTGGGAGTTTACATGTTAGGCTATTTCTGTAACGTAAATTTTTTTTCAAACACGTTATAAAAAAAATCTTATGAGCAGAAATGATTTTAGGCTGTCAGGCACCCCCAATATTTTATTTTGGGTATAATTTATTAATTCCTGGACTATTTGCGTAACGTTTTACATATTATTTGTCAGCAAGCCCTAAGGAACCCAAAAATACAAATTTAAAGGAGCTACGTGGCTGCATTCAAAATATGCAATTTCTTCTACCTCCTGTTTCGAAGATGTGCTGTCTGGGTACTGTTATGTTTTCAACCGTAAACCCATCTAATGTTATCTTTTCTAATAAGAGTTTTTTATGATTTATAAACCTAACTCTGGGAAAGGGTAGTGTATTTTATCACTGTCCGTCTGAAAAAAAATTAGTGCATGTAGACTTACACGCGTGATGGCAGCATTTGTGTATCGCGCGACGCATGTTGCATGCGTTCCTGATTTTCAGCCCTCCCCTCTCTCTTTATCCTTTTGTCCATCTGTTCGTTCGTTTTGGTAACGTAATATAATTAATGTTAGGATTAATTTAGGTCATTACGCAGGGCCTCTCAATGCTTTTCCAAGAAATACAGCACACGTTTCATTGAAGAAAGCGGGTAATAATACAGTAAGCTTTTATATCAACGTGAAAGCATTACAATTTGCAGACGTAGCAGAAAACAATGGGGATTTCGAGTACGTTCTTTGTGACAGACTTTTATTTCACTGTTTAGTTTTTACAATCATTGTCATTTTCCCTTTCTGAGAATATTTTTAGAATTGCTAATCGTTTGTTGTGGGTGCGCAGTGACATACTGGCAACAATATTGTTCCATGTCTTTTATGTTTTTAGGTTTAAGTTCATGTATAAAGGCAAGGAAGGACTCATTGACTGATGACATTACTTTGTCCCTAAGTAATAAGTCCACAAGTGCTTCATATGTGTGTTCAGTCTTAGACAGCTCAATCCAACGTGTGAAAGTAAGACGTATCTTTGTAATAAAGTCTGAGAACTCTACCCCAGTCTCTGGTAACATAGTCTTAAAACGAAGACGATAATCGTCTTCTTTAAGTAGATATCTTTTTAATAAAGCCGTCCTGACAACTTCATAGTTAGTCTTATCAGGTTCTTCTATTGCCATTATAGTATTTAACGGCTCACCTGTAAGTATTTCCAACAGTTGTCCGACATACTGCTCTTTATCTACCTTATGCGATACACATGTAAGTTCAAATCTATCTAGATAAAACGTTATGTCGTCCTTTGCAGTGTTGAAAGGACGTAATTGGACTTTATAAGAATTCTCCTTTGTCTTACCAGAAGTTGCTTGAGAATTAATCATATTCATCAATTTAATTTCTCCAGCTCCAAAGCTAAGAATTTTACTTCATGTTCCATTTTCTCTTTTCTCTTTTCTTTCTTCAGCTTCTATCTTCTGTCTTTCAGCTTCCATTTGCATTTTTATTTCTTCTTTTTTCTCTTCAGCATCAGCTTGAAGTTTTCTCTCCTCAAATTCTCTTTGCTGCTTTTCAGCTTCTCTTTCTAACCTTTTTTCTTCCACTTTTTATTTTTTCTCTTCTGCTTTTTGCGCCTTGTCGTATAGAGCAAGAGCAAATTCTTCCAGTTTCTCACCTGTCTTCCAAAGGGCTTTCCCTTGCTCAATAAAGTAGTCTAATGTAGACATTAGGTCTAATAATATGCTATCAGTACCTGTGAAATAATATCACCCTTTTATCCCAATCTCAGTGGGAACAAGTCTTTTAATAAAGAACTTGAATAGCTACCTCACTTTATCCCAATCTCTGTGGGAAACAAGTCTTTGATAAAGAACTTGTATAATCACCTTTATAATAATAACACCATCAATCAATTTATATCCCAAGTGTACTAAATATAACTAAATATATATAAACAGTGTATGACAACAATGAATAACGTAAACAAAAAACAAGCATTAAGGACAATACGATAACATTCGCAGAAATCAAATAAATTATAAAGCAAAACTAAAGAAAATATCACAAAGCATGTGATGATAACTGCGAAAAATTAAACAAAACGAATGATAACACAGTTATAAATGAAAAGGTGTATAGAAAATAAATGACAGGAAGAAGAGGCAGACAAATACAAACAAATCAAAGCAAAACTAAAGAACAGAAAAATATCACAATAACGACGAAAGAACACCTCGGCACAGCTAAACAAAAATATCACGAAAGCAATAAAAAGTCGCTGGCTATTTCCGCTGTGGGACATTCTTGATAAGTCCCCATAGAACGCTGTTATAGGCCCTCTGCAACGTGAGATACCCTATAACAGACACCGCCCAACCGAAAAACCAGAAGAAATATAACATATAAATAACATGTATCAATAACATGTAATATATAAAAAAAGAATGTGTAAAGAGGAAGGTTCAATTACACAATACAATGGCACAGTTCACAACAATAAACATGCCACTTAAGTTATGATGCAATCCTATCGTCAACAACAGCAAGGAAGAAGCACTGTAGTCAGCATTCTAAGGAACAGAGGATTCAACGCTGAAGGGGTACTTCTGAACTTGCTTCTCTAACGACAATAACAATGCTAGTACCGGAACTTGGCCTTCAAAACAACGGCGACAACAAGGATACCAGAACTTGACCTTCTGAACTACAGCAGCAACGATGGTATCGGAACTTGACCTTCTGAATACACGGGCTCAGGAAAAGTTGAACTGTCAACAATCTACCGGTAGCGCCGGGTACCTTCAGTTATCACGCAGTTGACAACAGCACGCCAATAGCCCCATCAAGTTGGCTTACCATAATGTTGCGTGTCTGTTTCTGGCCCCTATAATGTTGTGGTGTGTAGAATGGCCACCATGAATGTTACAATGCTGTAGATGTGAGTAGGGGTCAGGTCAACCCAGGCAGTACAATGATGTGAATATAGGTCACCAGGCGTTGAGGCACTGACAGGGTGTAATGAAGACACTCTCTCAAACGTATAGGCTCTAAGAGGTGTAGGGATCGTTGACATGATGTGTGGGTGAGTAGACTTCAGATAAGGTGATGGACGTGAATGTGTATAGGCTCTTGGACAATGGCACAATACACCCACTCAACCACATGTAAAAGTCAGAGAATGTTGATAACAGCAGCTGACTTTACAATACTTTAATGTAGTACGATTACACGAGACGCTGACATCAGGACATAGTCATTTGACAAAACTCCGGAACATTGTAGACATGACGACAGTTCATTACAGTTTGCATCAACATATCATCAGTAAGCTGTGCATATATGATGCTGACTTCAATCTAACCCTCTTCCTACAGCCACAGCAAAAATACCTCGCATTGCCAGCGGGTCTTTATATTTGAGTTTAAACCAACTCTATTCTGACACCAGCAAGTCAGATACATTGTCTAGTACAAGGGGATTGACATAAGTCTTGGGCCTGACCATGAAGGAGTCACAGGAGGAAGATGAAACTTGGCACATTTAAAGTGCATCATATTTGCACTGCATGTGTGAAGTACGCGTTTGTTTCTTCAATGGGTTTTCCCACTACGGTGCACGGCGCAATGTACCCTATTGACCGGATCTGCTGCTCCAAAGATTTGACAAAACAATGGAAAAGAAGGAGGCCAGAGCTGTGATAAAATGTCTGATGTTTCAGGGAAAAACACCTACAGGGAGATTGTCGTAAAAATTAACAGTGATACAACGTCAAAATATCTCCAATGATACAACGTAGGGATAAAAACCAATGCGTAAGGTGCTGGAATACATGATCGCCCGCGCCGCGGGTCAGCAGGTGTTAGACTTGAAGGCAAAACGGAACGAGGATCAAAAGACAAAAATCTGACTGAACGCGTACTTGAACTAGCGAGGTTAATGGACGCAAATTGGTGGGGCAAGGAGGAAAAGTCACGTTCCCCCCCCCCCCCCCCAAGTTGACATAAAGTAAGGAATTCGACAGAAGGGACCTTGGATATGATACGCCACAGTCATTTATTGGACGCTTTTGCGATACCAAGCCTTTTATTTGAATTCAGCGGCAAACGCAGATGCTTGAAATATTACAAAATTCAAAAAGTAACTTTTTCTTAATATTAATGTTAGGAATATAAAAATTAGCTGGCCGGATGGCCCATTCTGAGCAGTGAAATAATATACTTTCATTTATACAGACGGACAGATAATAAGAAAGATAATGACAAAAGACGGGGTTGTTCACATCAGCGAAAGACTGCATTGAATCAAACATGCCACTATTTGCACAAAAATCGCAACCTTGAGACTCAAGTGTTCAAATCTAGTTAGAATGCAAGAGAGGGGGGGGAGTAGCGGACAGTAGTGGCTAAAAATAACTTAGGAGGCAGGTTCGTGCAGTTTTACATGTGTTAGTCCAAAAAAACAAGTGAAATTGTGGGAAAAAGATAAATTGTGACCGACGTACATTTTAAAAATTGAGATGTACTTTTGACTTTTTTGGGAAAAGATAAAATGTGACGGACGTACATTTGAGAAAATAAGATGTAATTTTGACTTTATTTTCAAATTTTGAATTGAAAAGCTTGGTCTTCTGATCTGATTGGCCAACGCATTTTACATTAGCGGGATAGAGACGCACATTTTTGCCATTCGACATAAGTCTGTCCAGTAACACAGTCATTAATTGTTGTGGTGATTTCCCAGAAATAATACATAATATTCAGTGGGACACCATATTATAGCCAGCAGCTCAGCAGAGTTTCGCTAGCATTTATTTACTGTGTACTATATTCATATTTCTGGTAAGACTGAAATTAATTCTTTGTACATTTTAATATTTGTTTAAGGTTCGAGTGATTTGATACTGCAATAGCATAATCTGTTCCTTACAACAAGTAAGGGTTCGCTCTAGACCCCCCGCCCCAGTTCAGGGTCTAGAGACAAATAAAATACATAAACTCCAGCAAGGATTAGGAAGGACAGATCAAGTGTTGAGATCAATGAAACATATTACCTATCCTATTTTAGGGGAGGAAACTAATAAACATATTTCAGAATCTGTAGTCTGGGAGGACCTATCCGATGTGAAACCACCATGGTAAAATGTGCTGTATGGTCAGAGAGATCTGACCTGTCTATATGGTGTTGTTGTTGTGTGGTGTTGTGTCCAGACATGGTTAGAGAATGGAATTTTGACACATAACCAATACTTTGATTGCAGAGCTGTGAGTTTCAGTTGGCACCAAGGCGGTGTCAACTAAGTTGGTGATTTTACCAGAGTGGATCCGTGCAGTACGTTGTGTCAGAGCAGACTATTATTGCCCCCAAGCACGGAGAGGTGGGGCCACCATAATTCTCTTATTGCCCCCAAGCACGGAGAGGTGGGGCCACCAGATCTCAGCACCAGAGCTACATCGTCAAAGTTGAGTGAGCCTCTGGTCTGCTGAGAATTCACCAACTCAATATAGTTACTAACAATCCCATAAAATTCCTGAAATTTACTGGACACTGTGTAGTCAATATAGACTGGAGTGATGAGGCCACCCCAACAGCACAACCATTAAACGGACTCGCAATTTAGATGACTACTATAAACATTAATAAAACTAAATAGTCTAGTAACATACATATGTACACTCTTGCATTTATTATGTAATATTCCATGCATTTCTTTCATAATTTCTAAATCTTTTATAAGTTCTGGTCAAAATAAAACTTGATCCAGAACAAAATAAATGTAAGAAAATTTCTATCAAAAATTTTACACACTTGAGTTAGTTCAGTGTATTATAACATTTGTTAATATTATTAGACTTAGTAAATATATGTGTGTGTGTCTATAAACTACCACACCACATTTAACGTAGACACATTCATTAAAAAAAAAAAAGATAAGTGTGAGGTCGTAGTGGTAGCGAGAAGGGCCTTCTGACAACTCTCAGTTACATATTATCTCAGGAGCCTTCACAGCTGACCTCATGCATCACACGTAGTACTATCACCATCATACAATACCATCAAACCCACTACATATATTGGGTGGCTCGATCTCGGGATTTAAATTAATCACATATATTGGGGTCTCTTTGTCCCGGGATAATTAGCCCATTAAGTATATTAGGATCTCCTGGTGGGAGAAATAAAATTAGGGGAACAAAATTGTAAAATTCCCTTAAAATTAAAAGTGTCCCTGCAAATAAAAGTTGGTGAATCTTCACAGCCAGTAATTAGTTAATTAATTAATTAGAATTAGTTAGACTATAGTAATTAGAGATTTATCTTGTATATTATTATATTGTCTAAAAAGTATGGCGGAGCTGGCAAAATTCCGATCAGCTGCTGTGCTGTCAGCAAAGGAGATGGGAATGGATGGTCAGATTTTAATTCAACATGTAACGACTGAATGTGATAAATATATTGAACGGGAAGAAAGGAGATTAGAAAAAGAGGCTGAAAGAAAATTAGAGTCTGAACGGTTGGCTGAAGAGAAGAGGTTACAAATTGAAGCTGAGACTAAGAGGTTGCAGATTGAGGCTGACAAAGAGGCAAAGGCATTGGAGGCAGAAGATAGAAGGTTGCAAAGGGAGGCAGAAGAAAAAAAGGCCGAAAGGGAGGCAGAAGATAGAAGGTTGCAAAGGGAGAACGAATTACGACTAAGGGAGCTGGAGCTACAAGGCCCGGCCCCTGAAAATGGTGCCAGCCCTTTTGCCTCAGATGCTACGCCCAGTCTGGGAGCCTCAAACTCAGCTATGGGGTTTCATTTAGACCATTTTGTTGAAAAAGACGATGACATAGAGGGGTACCTAGGACGTTTTGAGTTATTAGCTACTACATATGGGTTAGAGAGAGAGAGGTGGAGTTTAAAGCTATCACAGGGACTGAGAGGTACTTCTTACGAAGTCTTTGCAAAAATGCACAGAGAAGACCAGGAGAATTATGACATGTTAAAGCAGGCTTTGTTATTGAGGTACGAAAAAAATGGGGAATTTTATCGTAAGAAATTTAGAAATGCCAAATTGTTGTCTGGGGAGACATACCACCAATTCTCTGCCAGACTAGAAACCTATTTGGAGAAATGAACTGCTCTGGGGAAGACCCAAGATCTTAAAGAAATGATCATGATTGAGCAATTGAGAGAGTTCATGGCTCCAGACATGAGAAAATTTCTCATGGAACAAGGTGCAGAGAAGTTGGGGGAGGTTTTAAATGTCGCTGAGAGGTATCAGGCAGCCCAGGCAGAGGTAAGTGGTGCTAAAAAGAAGCACATAGATAATTTTAAAGCTCCACAGCAATTTAATAAATTTGATAATAGGGAGCAGGGAAATAAAGGTAGGACAAACTTTGAACGGCCAAGAAATGACTACAGAGACAGAAACTCACAGTTCAATGACCAAAAATTCAATGAAAGAAAACCGTTGAACCAAGGAAAAAGATGGTGTAAATGGTGCAAGAAGGATAACCATAACACCGAATTTTGTAGAAGGAAACCTTCAAACATTGCTGCAATGAAGTCGGGGACGCAAAGATTAAAGGTTAATCCTAATGGACAACAGGAACCTTATCACCCCCCAGTTTGTGAGGATGTTATTTGTAATGGGGTCACCATAAGGTGCCTTTATGATACAGGTTTGGATTATGATTCAGTTGTGAAGTCTAGCCTAGTGGACCCAAGTCAGTATACCACAGAAACAGTGGAAATACAAGGGGCAACTAAGGACATACCACTCATGACACTTCCAATCGCAAGGATAACGGTGAAAACTCGCTATGTGGAAGGAGAAATCAGAGCAGCAGTGATAGATGAACCAATCTACCCTCTGATATTGGGGTGTAGATACGTCTTCTTGGGGAATCCCGAGAGACCTGTGATCATGGCGACAGTGCAGACCAGGTCACAGAAGAAGGAGGAAGAAGGTGAACCTATAAATGCTCATCCAGAGGAGTTGAGGAAGGCGCAGGCTGAGGATAGGACACTCAAGCCATGTTTTAAAAAACTGCCCAAATGCCACACACCTCCGAGCAAGGGGGAATATTTCATGAAGCACAAACTCTTATACAGGAAGGCCGGAACTGGAACAAATGGTCACAACCAGCTGGTTCTTCCCACTTCATATAGAGATAAAGTGATGGAACTCGGGCATGCGATTCCCTTCAGTGGTCACATGGGGATCAGCGCCACAGGACAGCGTATAGCTTGTCATTACTTCTGGCCAGGGATAACGGAGGATATAAAAAGATATGTCAAATCCTGCCCAGAATGTCAAAGGGTAGCTCCAAAGCACTGGACTGCTCCTGCAACTCTAGGGGAAATGCCCATAGTGGGAACACCTTTTGAGAGGGTTGCAGTGGATATTGTAGGACCTCTCACTCGGACCAAGAGGAGGAACAGTTACATCCTTACTCTGGTGGACACTTGTTCTATGTGGGGAGAGGCGGTAGCCCTGCCGTCAATTGATTCAAAACATGTAGCAGAGGCACTACTTACAATATTTACCCGATTAGGATTCCCGCATCAAATCTTGACGGATAATGGTTCTCAGTTCAAGGGGAAACTAACGGAAGAAGTTTTTAAGCTATTTCAAGCCAGACACTTTCATTGTAGTCCGTACCATCCGCAAGGGAACGGCCAGGTAGAGAGGTTCAACGGGACTCTCATTTCTATCCTGAGAAAGCTGGCACACGAAAAACCGGATCTGTGGGATCAATTCCTGCCCGCCGCATTGTTTGCGTACCGGGAGGTACCACATAGTTCAACCGGGATGGCTCCCGCAACTCTGCTATTTGGGAGGCCAATAAAAGGTCCATTAAAAGCTCTATTAAGGACCTGGACAGATGAGAAGGCGGAAGAGACTGTTACCTCATCGTATCAATACGTGAACGAACTGACCACTCGTTTGAAAGCTGGATGGAAACTGGCAAATGATAATTTGAAACATGCCAGGAAGAAACATGCAGCATATTTTAATAGGAAGGCAAAGGACAGAGAACTGGCAGTCGGAGAGAAGGTGCTGCTTCTACTACCCGGTAGCCAGAATAAATTACAAATTGGATGGCAAGGTCCATATACGGTTCTAGAGAAGGTGTCTAGAGCAAACTATAAAATTGACAAAAAGGGGAAGGAGAAAGTTTATCATGTAAACCTGTTAAAGAAGTATCTGGACAGACCACTCCAGGAAAGCACCCCCTTACTGACCTTAGCTATCGCAACTCAAATGCAAAAGGAACCACTCACCTCACATGAATACCCATTACATCCTTGTGAAACAGCAGCACAGGTAAAAGTCAGTAAGCACCTGACTAAAAACCAGAGGGAGAGAGTTCAACAGGTTCTGGAGGAACATACAGATGTATTAACAGATAAACCAGGACATACAAATTTGCTACAGTATGACATGAAACTGGTAGACTCAAACCCAATCTGTATGAGAGCCTATTCTATTCCGTTCGCGAAGGAGAAGGCATTGAAGGAAGAAATAGATTATTTGTTGAAGGAAGGGATCATTTCACACAGTGAATCATCTTTTAGTTCTAGTGTCGTATTGCTGAGAAAACCGTCTGGGGAACACAGACTGTGCATAGATTACAGGAAACTGAATGCTGTCACAGAAGGGCAAGTGGATCCATTACCAGACACAAAACAGTTATTTGCCAGACTGAACAAGGCAAAATACTTTTCAAAGGTGGATATTAGTAAAGGCTATTACCAGATCCCAGTGAAGCCTGAAGTGAGACCTTATTTGGCTTTTAGCACTTCAGATGGACATTATGAATTCAACATGCTACCATTCGGACTGAAAAATGCTCCGAATGTATTTTCAAGGATGATGCGCAAATTGTTGGATCCCCTGAATAACCCATGTATCACGAATTTCATGGATGATATTCTCGTCGCCACAGAGACATTTGAAGAACACATTGAAGCTCTAGAAATGTTATTTAATAGGCTTAGGTAGGCGAACTTAACTGCTAGGCCAACAAAATGTTGCATTGGATGCAAAGAGTTGGAATTCTTGGGACACACGGTATATCAGGGTAGCATGACCCCTGATCCTAAGAACTTGGAAAAACTGCAGAGAGCACCTCGACCACAAACAAAAAAGGACGTGCGATCATTTGTGTCGTTATGCGGATTTTATCAAAAATATATCAAAGATTTTAACTCTATTTGTGCTCCTCTGACTGATCTGACTCGCAAGGGACTTCCAGATAAAATTAATTGGACTGCACAAAGCGAATTAGCGTTCCAGGATTTAAAGGAAAAACTCACTAGCAAGCCTATTCTCCAACACCTGTCAAGCCGAGAGCGCAGAAATCTGCAGGAAAAGTGATGCTGACGGTTTTTGGGACGGCAAAGGTGTCCTTTTGAAAGATTATCTGCCTCGTGGCAACACAGTTAATGAACAGTACTATGCAGATCTTCTCACCAAACTAAGAAAGGTTGTGACCAGGAAACAAGGGATAACGCGCACTCAAAATCTTCCTTTGCTTCAAGACAACGCGCCCTCTCACAAGCACGGCTTGTGCAGCTAGCAGCCAACGATTTGAATATTGAAATTCTTCCACACCCACCATATTCTCCAGATTTGGCTCCATCAGACTTTTTTCTATTACCAAATCTTAAAAAACAGCTAAAAGGAAATCATTTTGACAGCGATGAAGAGGTTATACTGGCAAGTGATGACTGGTTTAGTTTGAAAAATAGGGTGTTCTACTCCAAAGGTCTTTTCAAGGTCAAGCAGAGATGGCAGAAGTGTGTCAATTCAGACGGTGGCTATATTGAAAAGGAATAAACTTACTTACTTAGTCGTTCCCCTTCTACCTTGTGGTGTAGAGGTTTGGAAGAGAGAGCGCCAGACTATTCTATCGGCTGTCTTCCTCCTGGCCTGGTTCCATTCTAGTCCTCGGTCCTTCAAAGATTGTCTAATGTTGTCCTCCCAACGGACTCTGGGTCGTCCTCGGGGTCTGGATCCTTGGCTCTTTGTTTCCCATGCTTGTCGTGGTAGCCGATCTTCTCCCATTCTGCAGACATGGCCAAACCATCTTAGTTGGGACTGTTCTACTTGGGTCTGTAGGGGCTGGCATTTTAGGCCTTGACGTATCGTCTGGTTGCGTACCATGTCTCTTCTTGTTACTTCAACCACCTTCCTCAGATACCTCATTTCTGAGGTTTGGATCTGGCTTTTATGGGTTGTAGTCATTGCCCATGACTCGCATCCATATGTCAAGACTGGGACATAGGTGGAGCGGTATACAGCCATCTTCGTTTTCTTACCAACCTCTCTCTTGCTGAGGAATCCTCGATTTATGGCCTGAAAAAGTCTCCCAGCTGCTGCTTTTCGAGTGGCCAACTCTTCTTTGATGCCTCCCTTTCGGTCTATAATAGCTCCGAGGTATTTAAAGTGGTCGACCTGCTCCAGGACCTGTTCTCCCAGCTTAATCTGATGTCTTCTTGCTTCTCGTGATATCACCATGGATTTTGTTTTAGAGCTGCTTATGACCATCCCTCTCTTCTCCAGCTCTGAAAAGGAATAAACACTATACAAAATTTCAGCTCTCTGTGACATGTCCTTCATGGTCAGGCCCAAGACTTATGTCAATCCCCTTGTATACAGCAGGCCGCAAAATATGGCAGGCCTCTAGGTACAATGGCCTCTGTGGTATTCCTTAGCAAACAGGGGGGTCAGACCCTGTCCAATGTGATTATATAATGATATATGGGCATGCACAGGCCCTAAGCAAATAATGTCAGCATAATTCGTGAGCTCAACTCTCGTATCCTCGATGGATTCTTTCCCGCCCAGGGAAAAGTCACTGAGAAGGTTACTTACTTCATAGCTCTCTTCTACAGCTACCATCAAGACTGTGTTACTTACTTGATAGGTCTCTTCTACAGCTACCATCAAGACTGTGTTACTTACTTCATAGCTCTCTTCTACAGCTACCATCAAGACTGTGTTACTTACTTCATAGCTCTCTTCTACAGCTACCATCAAGATTGTGTTACTTACTTCATAGCTCTCTTCTACAGCTGCCATCAAGACTGTGTTACTTACTTCATAGCTCTCTTCTACAGCTGCCATCAAGACTGTGTTACTTACTTCATAGCTCTCTTCTACAGCTACCATCAAGACTGTGCAGTTAACTACCTGACTTGTCCTGTACCATCCCTACATCCTCTTCACCAGTTCTGGGAATTATATCTATTATTTCTCCAACGTCCATCTCACCACAGTGGACTTGTTTTCTTGTTATTGGATATATCACATAATAGTTACCAAGAGAACTGTATCACAAGCCTTAGAAAATAAGAACTGTATGGTAAGTTAATAATGAAGGATCCTGAGTTCTGTCAACAGTAAATAAATAAAGGTAATTAACATGCACTCATTGGACATACAGGATGACAAGAGAAAAGACAATATAAGTGACAGGCTTGCTGGGAATCGAACCTAGGACCAAC
Organism: Oreohelix idahoensis; assembly: GCA_024509875.1. Lineage (NCBI taxonomy): Eukaryota > Metazoa > Mollusca > Gastropoda > Stylommatophora > Oreohelicidae > Oreohelix > Oreohelix idahoensis. Next base: position 28,560 of record JAMPIV010007557.1, read on the forward strand.
AGTGTTACACAGTTACTGACAGCACATCTGAGGAGAAAGCTACTTGTCTCTCTGAGCTTTCTTATGTCATTAGGACTTCTGCTGCAGTTTTTAAGACCTCTGCCTCTGAAGTTACTTGAGAATTTGTATGTTGCAACTGACAACTTTCTTTTATGTACCATTGCTTAAGCTCAGAAAGATTTCTCCATCTTCAGTTGCATTTGTTGCTGATCCATCTGTATATGCATGGATCCAGGTGTTTCTTGGGTAATGTTTCTATGTGTATTTTGTGGTTAATACTCTTCATCCTCAATGTGAAAGTTGGAACACACAATACATATAATGAAAGAGAAATGAGGAAATGCGTCAGCGGAACAGCAAACGAAAATGGGGATAAGTTAATAAGTTTCTGTAGCATTAACAACCTTGTTATTGGAGGAACACTTTTCCCACACAAAGAAATTAACATGGGAATCACCAAATGGTCGGGACAGAAACCAGATAGACCACATTATGATTAATGGTAGATGGAGACATGCATTACAAGATGTGAAGGTAAGAAGAGGTGCGGATGTGGGAAGTGATCACCATTTAGTAGTAGCAAAACTGAAAGTGAAACAGAACAGCTGGACCAACTGTAACTACACAGAAAATATTTGACATCAGCAAAGTGAAGGACCCCCTTACCAGAAAAGCTTTTGCGTTTGATATAAAGAAGCGATACAAATTAGCCAAAAGTCAGGAAAAGACATTATCTGTTGATATAGACCAGAAATTCAACACTATTTCAACAATATACTGTTAAAAAAAAAAAGAAACACATAGCTATCCGAGGGTGCGTTTTTATGAGTTTGTAAGTAAAATTTGGTGCTAGTGTATATAAAAGCCAGCCTCAAATGTTCTTTACAGTGTCAAATGCACGTGTTGACCTGAATTGCGTTCGTTTTATAATCGTTACAACGCAGTGGTCAATAGTGTTTATGATGCAATTTTTGACCACAGCTCATGTTGCGCGCATGTGAAAGTAACAAAATTTGGGGTGAACACTATTCACTGACAACGCAACTGAAACCCTATAAAAGGATAACGCTACACACAAAAAAATCAGTTCATTTTCAAGCAGACATTTATGGCGTCTCTATCGATAAATTTAAGGAACACTGCTATTGGCCGACTGCATGCAGGCGAAAGTCAAAGTCAGGTTGCCAGGCATCTAAACGTGCATCAGAGTACCATCAGTCGACTTTGGCCCCGGTTCCAAGCCACTGGCTCAGTTGAAGACTGGCATCGCAATGGACGACCCAGAGTAACAACAGCAGCGGAGGATCGCTTTATTCGGCTTCGTCACCCCAGAGGCAGGTTTACAACAGCTTCCTAAACTGCCCAGTCATTGCCTGCATAACGTCATGTCTCTGATCAAACTGTCCGGAATAGACTACATGACGCTGGACTTTGGGCACAACGACCTCACCGAGGACCTGTCCTTACGCGCCGCCATCGCCAAAATCGACTTCTTTGGGCCAACCAGCATCGTCCCTGGGCAGCTGACAATCAATGGAGACGTGTCTGGTTTAGTGACGAATATTTCTTTTTGTTGCAGCATCATGATAGACGGCGTAGGGTCTACCGTAGGCGAAATGAACGTTTTGCCCAAAATTGCGTTGATGAAGCTCCGCCGCACGGTGGTGGAGGTGCAGTGGTGTGGGGAATGATCAGTTACAACGGAAGGAGTCAATTGGTGCACATTGAAGGAGGCTTGAATGCGCAACGATACGTCAATGAAATTCTTCGACCCCATGTCCTTCCACTTTTGGGTGCCCAAAGGTCTGTGTTTCATCAGGACAACGCCAGACCCCATTGTGCACGGTTGACCACGCAGTTCCTGACTGCCAACAACATTCTCACCCTTCCCTGGTCATCCCTGTCTCCAGACATGAGTCCGATTGAGCACCTGTGGGATGAGCTGCATAGACGTGTTTGTCGCCGAGATGTTGCTCCAGCCAATCGTCGTGATCTGTTCCAGGCACTCCAGAAAGAGTGGGCAGCCATCCCACAGGCCCACATTAGACGTCTGATCGCATCCATGCCCAGGAGATGTAAGTCGCTGATCGATGCAAGAGGAGGCCACACACCATACTAACGGGAAAGCCCGTACGCCAAAAAACTCTCGTGACCCACATACAAAACCACTGTCAATTGTTTGGTTGGACCCTAATGTATTTTTGTGTGCAATTTGAACAATTAACTCATTAAATTAAAAAAGTTATTGAATGTCAAAATTATGGCTATGTGTGTGCCTTCAGTAGCTATACGTTTCTTTTTTTTTAACAGTATATAAGGAAAGCAGCAAATCATGCTTGGGATTCCAGGAAAGGAAGAAGCAAGACTGGATAACACCAGAAACAGTAAACACCATAACGATGAGAAAGGAAATGAAAAGAAAGAAAACAGAAGCCTCCAGGTTAAAGCAACTATATAACGAACAGTACAGTAAGCTGGACAGGGAAGTTAAACTCCAAACCGGAGCCAACAAAAGGAATTTCCTAGATGATCTTGCAAGACAGGCAGAAGAGGCAGCACTGAGAAATAAATAAAGCACAGTATACAAAATAACTAAAACCATCAGTGGAAAACGAGGTGCAAACAATGTTATATTATTAAGAGATAAGCGAGGAAATCTCATCACGAAAGCAGAGGGACAGTAAACAAGATGGGCAGAGCATTTCAGAGAAACTCTAAACAGGGAACCACCAGAGACACAGATGAATGTTCCTGAGGCTGAAAACGATCTAGATGTTAATACAGACATTCCACGACAAGAAGAAATCATCACAGCAAACAAAGGGTTAAAGAATGGAAAAGTTCCTGGCCATGATAATTTAAATGCAAAGCTATTTAAGACAGACCCTGAGCTAGACCACAAACTGAGGAAAGAATAAGCAGGATTTAGAAAGAACAGAAGATGTGTAGATCATATATTCACTCTAATGAACATTATAGAGCAGTGCTCAGAATGGCAAAGACAGCTGTACATTAATTTCGTTGATTTTGAAAAGGCTTTTGACAGCATACATAGGAACAGTTTATGGAAAATACTGAGGGCTTATGGAATTCCAAGCTCATAGTGTCAATCATAAAAAGCCTCTATGCCAACTTTACATGTAGTGTTGGGCAGAGCAACCTAACCTTTGAGGTGAAGACAGGAGTTCGACAGGGATGCTCCTTATCAACCACTCATACTTAACAGTCATAGACTGGGTGATGCGCCAGACAACAGAGTGCAGTCCAAGAGGAATAAGATGGACTACGTTTTCTACATAGGAAGATCTGGAATATGCAGATGACATTGTACTACTAGCAGTAGCACATTCCCATCAACACATCCAGGAAAACACGGATAGACTTAATAAGTATAGCCAGCAGGTAGGCCTGAACATCAGTCTAAAGAAGACAAGAGGTCATGACACTCAACATGAGCAACCCTGAGCCCATATCAGTAAGTAATCAGCAACTGGAACAGACAGACACCTTCACATAACTTGGATGCATAGTAACACCAGATGACGGAGCAAGCAAAGAAATCAACAACAGAATGAACAAAGCAAAAACAGCCTTATTTAGTCTAAACAACATCTCTCTTTACAGCACAAGTACAAAATTAAGATTATATCAGAGCTGCATGCTTTCACTGCTTCTCTATGGTGCGGAATGCTGGAGAGTAACAAGGAAATGTCGAAATTGTCCTCTTTTCATACAACCTGTCTAAGAAAAGTTCTCAGAATTTTTTGGCCGAATACCATCACCAACCAAGATCTACTTACTCAGAGCAAGCAAGAGGACATGCACACCATCATAGCTGGCAGACGCTGGAATTGGGTTGGCCATGTCCTCACAAGAAAAGCTATGGACCCATGAAGGCTGAGATGCAAAGAATAAACCAGAGTTGGGGCACTGTACGAAGGATGGCCGCCGACCGAGCAAAGTGGAATCAATTTGTTGTTGTCCTACATGACGCCACCAGGCGTGATGGCCACTGACTCTGTTGACGGTCGGCGGCCAAGGATCAAAGAAGAAGGCTCTTCTTCCTGTTTCATTTTGGCTGTTCTTTCTTTCAATATTATGTAGCAATGGCCACACTGATAACGTTTTCTATCATTTCAGGGAAGCGCTGTTGTTTCCAAGCTAGTAGTTTGTGTGCAGTGTAGATGGGCATTGGTGTTGGTATTGCATTGATGGGGTCTGCTCTCATGTTTGTTTTGACTGTTTCAACAAAGTTGCGTCGCTTCAGTCTTCCCCTTCCTAGTTCATTTATTCTCTGGTACATTGGGTGGTCTATCAGCCTCCTGAATTTATCCGCTTGTTCTTCGACTCTGCTATGTCTTCTATCCTCCATGGGCTGTATCCTCAATTTGTTTAGCTATATATGTGATCTGATCTTCGGGGATCTTCATTTTCTGAATTTTTTAAAAAAACAGGTCAATAGATTTAAATACCTGGGCACATTATAAAGATGGGTGGAAAATACATCTCTCAAGTGAAGAGCAGGTTACCTCAGGCAAAAACAACATTCTATAAAATGAAGAGTATTTTATGCAATGATTCTGTGTCAGTGAAAGTAATAGAGAGAGTTGTACAGTGTTATATAGAACCTGTTCTGACATGGGAGTGAGTCATGGACAATTAGTAAACAAGTAGGGGAAAGCACTAGAGGCCACAGAGATGTGGTTTTACAGAAGAATGTTAAAAATACCATGGACAGCCAAAAATAGTAATGAAGGTGTCCTGAAAGAGGCCAATGCACAAAGGAAAATTATTTCACATGTTAGAAAGAAGCGATCCACTTTTTGGGGCATTTTTAAGAAGAAGAAAGCTGGAATATATCGTAACAACAAGTAAGGTTGAAGGAAAAAAGATAGACGAAAGGCTCAGATATTGGACAGTTTGACATCATGGAAAGAAGTCAACAACAGAATTGATAAATTGTACTGGAGACAGGAAGTTGTGGAGAGACATGATCTCATATGCCATGAGACATGGTACTTAAAGGGGAAGAAGAAAGCTTTAAGCAAAATGTTTGTTTAAATTGTTTGTTCTGTTTTAAATGTTTCTGGTTGTTCTTACTTCATCTTCGAGCTTTAAGTTACCTTGTACAGTAAAACTGATAATACTACACGTATCTTGTAAATCAAAACTGATGATATTAGTATTAGATATATCTTGTACAGTAAAAACTGATGATATTAGATGTATCTTGTAAAGTAAAACTGATGAAAATAAATGTAAAGTAAAACTGATGATATTAGATGTATCTTGTAAAGTAAAACTGATAATACTAGATGTATCTTGTACAGTAAAACTGATGATACTAAATGTAACATGTAAAGTAAAACTGATGATAACACAGCCCTACCAAAAAAAATTTTTTTTTGGGTGCCAAGCATTTTATTCTTGATTGTACATAAATGAGGCCTGCTCAATCCAAATATCACATTTACTTGTCTGTAGCAGCTCTAGTTTTTGATACACAGACATTTTTGTATTTCATTAATACAGGGTAACCCAAAAAAAAATGGGACCGTGCGCGCACTGTTTTGTATTATTACAATATTTTCAATATACGGCTATGTAAAAAAAACAATTGCTGTCTAGTCCTTTACAAAAGAAAACTGCTTGTTTACTCTCAGTTTCAGTTTTCCAAGAATCTTCCCAGAATTGCCTTTTTTAGATTTTAAGCCACTGCATGCATGTTAGTATGCTACTTATTTTATTACACTTCTAACAGAGAATGGCATCATCTTCAAGAAGAGCATGTTTTCTTTCACCGCATTTATTTTGTTATATTTGTGGAGAGTACACTTTCAAAGAACATAGGAAGCATATTACTTTTTGTGTGAAAAAGGCATACTTTGCTTACTTTAAAGTAAAACTAGGTGACCAGGACAAGTCTTAGACTCCTCATATTGTTTGCAAAACATGTGTTGAACACCTGCGACAGTGGACTTGTGGGAAAAGAAAATGTTTAAAATTTGGAATTCCAATGGTTTGGAGAGAGCCCAAGATCCACTATGATGACTGTTACTTCTGTGTTGTGAATATTAAGGGAATTAATGGAAAAAAAATCACAAAAAGTGGAAATATCCAGATTTAGATTCTGCTAGGCGACCTATTCCACACGGAGATGACATACCAATTCCAACTTTCAGTCAGATTTCGGATTCCCTGCTAGAAGATGAGACAGCAGTGGCATGTGGAACGAAAGTGATAGTGATTTCCAAGATGATTTTTCAGATGCTCAACGCTTCGATCAGCTTGAACTAAATGATTTAATCCGAGATCTATATCTCTCTAAGGAATCTTCAAAACTTTTGGCTTCAAGATTGAAAGAAAAAAAATTACTGACTGCTGAAACAAAGGTTACATTTTATCGCAGCAGAGAGCAAGGTTTTATTCCATTCTTTTGTAAAGAAAACAACCTTGTGTTTTGTACTAATGTAGGAGGTCTTGTTAACAAAATGGGTGTAAGTTATACACCAGATGAGTGGCGACTTTTCATTGACAGCTCTAAAAGAAGTTTGAATGGTGTTCTCTTACACAATGGTAACAAATATGGCTCAATTCCAATTGCTCATTCTACTACAATGAAAGAGGAGTATGCTACAATAAGCACAGTTCTGGAAAAATTGAAGTATTTAGAACATAACTGGATGGTTTGTGTAGATCTTAAAATGATGAACTTCTTGCTTGGCCAGCAAATGGGATTCACCAAATATCCATGCTTTATATGTTTGTGGGATAGCAGGGCAAAAGATATGCACTGGACAAAGAAACAGTGGCCGTTGAGGGATGAATTTAAAGTTGGAGAAAAAAAATATTGTCAATAAGCCTCTCATTGATCGAAAAAGAGTTCTACTGCCACCATTACATATAAAGCTTGGCTTGATGAAGCAATTTGTTAAGGCACTGAACAAAGATGGTACCTGTTTTAATTACTTATGCAGAAAGTTTCCAGAATTGAGCATAGACAAACTTAAAGCTGGAATTTTTGTTGGACCTCAAATTAGAAAGTTAATAAACAATCCAAATTTTATTGATTCCATGAACAAAACAGAGTCCACAGCCTGGTCATCATTTGTTTTAGTTGTGCAAAACTTTCTGGGTAACTTTAAAGCAGACAATTATTCTGAATTAGTTGGAAACATGCTGTCGAGTTTTTGTGAACTTGGATGCAACACGAGCATAAAATTGCACTACTTCCATAACCATTTACATTTATTTCCGGAGAATCTTGGCGACTTTAGTGAGGTGCAAGGTGAAAGATTTCACCAAGATATAAAGACAATGGAAGAGAGATACCAGGGACTTTGGGATGCCCACATGATGGCAGATTACTGTTGGACCCTTAAGCGTGACTGTCCGGGCATATCACATTCCAGGAAGTCTTCGAAAAGATCCTTTTTGCGTGTTGACTAAACAATTGCTAGTGATAAAGTTTTATTACATTTTTGGTAATATATGCACAGTAATTACATATAATATGAATGCAGACTAAAGTCAAAATGCAACTGATAGCACCTAACTCTAGGATTGTACAAGTACATAACAATTGCCCTACTAATATGGTCATTCTTAGTTATCTCAAAAACTAGAGCTGATAGAAAAAATCTGATTACATTTTTGGAATCAGCAACCCAAAATTACCGAAGAACAGATATAAAATTTAAGGCACCAAAATGTGTGTATACCAGTGTAATAGATGTATTTTGTAAAGTAAAACCGATGATACTAGATGTATTTTTTTAAAAGTAAAAATGATGATACTAGATGTATTTTGTAAAGTAAAACCAATGTTACTTGATGTATTTTGTAAAGTAAAACCAAAACCAATGATAACAGATGTATTTTGTAAAGTAAAACTGATGATAATAGATGTCTTTTGTAAAGTAAAACTGATGATACTAAATGTATCTTGTAAACTAAAACTGATAATCATCATCATCATAACACTCCACTCTCAAAGGAGCATAGGCCTTCAACAAACACATGCCAAGTCCTCCTGTCACGTGCCATCATCTCAAGTTCTTTCCACGTTCTCCTCATCATTTTCCAGCTCTCTTCTCCATGTGCTTCTTGGTCTATCTCTGCTTCTCTTGCCCTGGGGGTTCCAGAACAAGGACTGTCTAGTAATGCTATCAACAGGTTTCCGCAGTGTATGTCCTATCCATCGCCATCGTCTTCTTATCATCTCTTGTTCCACTGGCACTTGTCTATTTCTTGTCATCAGTTCTACGTTGGTAACCTTGTCATACCATTTTAATCCCTCTATTCTATTCTTGGCGGTAGATACGTGTTTATTTGGAAACCGGAAGAGCCGATTGTGGCAGCAGTAACTACAAGAGGGCAAACCAAGAAGGAACGGGAGCCTGCGCTTAATTTGTTACCTATGGAACTTAAAGAAGCGCAACAAAAGGACCCTACTTTGGCACCCTGCTTTAGGAAACTGCCCATGGCTACGGAACCCAGACAGCACGGGGACATTTTTTCTAAGGATGGCGTACTTTATCGCAGAACGGGCAAGCCTGACCAAGGTTACAACCAGCTCCTAGTACCGAAACAGTACAGAAGCCAAATCCTAGAAATGGGGCACTCTCTTACCTTCAGCGGACATATGGGACAGAACGCCACAAACCAACGGATAACCACTCATTATTGGTGGCCAGGAGTAAATACTGATATTATCAGGTATGTGAAATCCTGTGCCAAGTGCCAACGTGTACCACCCAAGCAACGGGCACCCCCAGTCTCTTTGGGTGAAATGCCAATAGTGGGAACACCATTCGAACGGGTTGTGATCGACATTTTAAGACCCTTAGAAAGGACTAAAAGAAAGAACAGGTATATCCTGACCTTAGTCGACACATGCACTTTATGGGCAAAAGCTATCCCGCTAACATGCGCAGATGCTAAGCATGTCGCAGAAGCACTAGTGCAGATTTTTACTCGGTTGGGATTCCCTCAACAAGTGTTGACGGATAATGGATTTTCATACCGAAACCTGTTGATGGAGGAGATCATTAAGATCTTGAGGGACCATCACGTCTACACTAAGCCTTACACTCTGGCCAGAAGTGGGTTAGTAGAACGTGTTAACGGAAACCTCAACATGATGCTAAGTAAACTGGCACAAGTGAAACCTGACGATTGGGATCTTTCTATCCCTGCAGCTCTATTTGGCTACAGAGAAACCCCACATACGTCTACAGGATTTCCGCCAGCCACGCTTTTATTTGGCAGACCCATTAAGGGGCCACTTGAAGCCTTACTTTGGTCGCTGACAGACCAGAAGGCGGATGAGATAGTTGTCTCAGCAAGTAAATATGTGTCGGATTTAAAGGAAAGGTTGAAACTAGAATGGGATCCAGCAACGACCAACTTTAAGCGAGCACGCGAAAAGCACGCTAACCTATACAGGAAAGTCGCGAAAGAAAGAGAATTGGAAGCAGGAGAGAAAGTTTTGGTGTTACTCCCTACCGGAAACAACAAACTGAAGATCGGATGGCAAGGGCCGTTTACCGTCCTCAAAAAGATTTCTAAGGCTAACTACCAGATCTCTATTCAAGGAAAGGAGAAGGTTTTCCATTTCAATCTGTTAAAGAAATTCTGGGAAAGACCAGTGCCGACCTCCGAACATCTCTTGACGATCGCCAAAACTGACGAAGATGACGATAGTGGCAGGGAAATTCTACTGCACACACACGAAATTTTTCAAAATGTCAAAAGCGGCGACGCTCTTTCAAGCGTGCACGAAAGTCATTCCAGAGAAAGGAAACTTTGGGAGTAGACTTGAGTAGGAATTGGAGAGAGACGGAGGGGGAAGGGGGGAGGAAGATGAGAGGGAAGAGAACAGACACCCTGAAGCTACGGGTATAGGAAATTTATTTCCATAACGTAGACATGGAGTGCTTCCATATCTTAAAGGTGGGACGTTGGGTCGAATAGAGATTTATGATCAATAAATTTTCTATATTCTTTTCTTTTCTACCCGTGTCCTCTACTTTATTATCGCTCTTTTATCCATTTTCCTGTTTTTCGCATTCGTTCGTTTGCGACTAAATATATTTTTCCATTCTAACTTTCGCCTGTTTCTTTTCTCATTTAGAAACGCACTTATTGCGTAATATGTCAGTCCCCGGGATGTGAGCGAATAGTGTGAAAAAGTCGTCTCGATAGACACGGGATGGCAGACATATCGTCTAACATTTTCATCTGACATGGCGCTCTACGGTTAAATTTCTCGGTGTTAAGTGTGAGAATTCGCCTCGTCAGACATAGAGAGCAGACATTTATCTACATTTTCAAGCTGACACGAGTTTTTCTTCGGAGTTCTCGGCGTGAGGTGTGAACGGCGCCCTCATGCATAGCTCAGGAATGAGAATAGTTAGACGGAGGTGTCAAAGACGCGTTTTTGGCAGTTATGGCCAGCGTTTAAAGTTAATGTGAAGTGTTAAGACGGGAAGGGGAGACTATTTAGGTTTTGCGAAATAACGTGGGATCCTTTGTCTGTTTTCATATATCTTACCCAGAGTTTTAGACTAGTCATTCATACTCCTAGTTGCAGTAGACGTGATCGCTTCGTTCTAGATACTTATATTTATAAGTGAAACTCTTAGTTTCGTTGTGATACCCGTAGTTCTGTTTGGAGGTAAATATATTAAATATCTAGTAGTGTTGAGGAATTCAGTGATAATCGCTTATTTCATTTCACTAGTTAGATTTCTGTGCAGAAGAAAATAATTGATAAGTCTGTTATATTCGCTAGTCGACATGTTACAGTGGAAAGCAGAATAAATTATAATTTCTAGCTTAAACTCATTCGGCTATTAACGAATTTAATTAAACTGCTAATAATCAGTCGAGAATATTTTAAACTAACTTATAACTGCACTGATTCATCATTGAGTATTGACGAAATACGTATGTATTTGTAATTCATGATAATTGATTTTATGAATATAACTTATTTCACGGGAATTTTAAATGATAAGACAAGCTCTACGCTTGCAGTTTATAATGTAAGTTATAACCGAGGAATAGTATGTATAAGTATTTTATATGTTGTTTTCTCTTTATTCAGTGACACTGGGGTAGCCCAACTTTACCAGCGTTGTAGTACTGAGAAATATCTGTGAAGAACAAAAACATTTTTTTCTTAAAGACTTGGGTGTATAAAGTAAAACCTGTCTGGCATTGCGTTGGCATCCAGAACGACAGAGTACCAATTTTCCTGAAATTTAAGATTAAATGAAGTAACGAGCCTATCGCGCCTGATTTAATTCTTCCTGAGAAAAACTCAAGTACATTTCAGCCCATATGGCAAGTAAAGTATTACCATCAATAACCTTTCCGACACTGTTGACAAACTGTGGTGTGACCAAGAATTTTACCTTTGATCGTAGTTACAAACCTGACATTTTTCCTAAGTAGTGGAAACCTTGTGCTTCTGACACTGTGAGCCCGCTATTCTTACCTCGTGATTCAAGTGACACTAACCTTAGTCTGAAAAATATTCGCATGAAGAGGACGCTTCCCGGAACCATTGGATGAACCCAAAAATCTGCAGAGCTGGGATCCGCTTCATTAAAAGAAAGACAGGTTAAAGGGGGTGGGAGTCCTAAAGTTTGCGCCAGACAGCGAACGACAGCACGATTGTAGGTAAGAATGTATGTCAGGGCCCTGATGAATGAACAGAGATAAAGCAGGAACGAGTGACTCTTTTATGGTATACCAAATTTCACCCACTTTGTATTTCTTTATGCAAGTTTTTTGTTGTTGCTAACAATATTTTCCTTCGAATAGATCAGAGTATCAAAGCCTGTTCATACCTTTAAAGAGAACTCTTAGACTAAAGCAGATGTATCCGTGACTCTTTTGGGCTGTCACTTTTCTTCTAATAGGACTGCGGGCTATACATCGAGGGAAAAGATCATACTAATATCAAAGTCTGTTCATACCTTTAAAAGGGAAAAATATTAGACTACAGCAGATGAATCCGTGACTCTTTGGGGCTATCACTTTTCTTCTAACAGGACTGTGGGCTATTCATCGAGGGAAAGGATCATACCAATGGGTCTATCATTCTTGTAGCAATTCATTGACTTTATGACTATTTGTATATGTTTGATGTAATTTTATATGTTGTGATGGAAGTTTATTGTGATAATTAAACTTCTTACTTACTTACTTAGTCGTTCCCCTTCTACCGTGAGGTGTAGAGGTTTGGAAGAGAGAGCGCCAGACCATTCTATCAGCTGTCTTCTTCCTGGCCTGGTTCCATTCTAGTCCTCGGTCCTTCAAAGATTGTCTAATGTTGTCCTCCCAGCGAACTCTGGGTCGTCCTGGAGGTCTGGATCCCTGGCTCTTTGTTTCCCATGCTTGTCGTGGTAGCCGATCTTCTCCCATTCTGCAGACATGGCCAAACCATCTTAGTTGGGACTGTTCTATTTGGGTCTGCAGCGGATGGGATTTCAGGCCTTGACGTATCGTCTGGTTGCGGACCATGTCTCTTCTTGTTACTTCAACCACTTTCCTCAGATACCTCATTTCTGAGGTTTGGATCTGGCTTTTGTGGGTTGTAGTCATTGCCCACGACTCGCATCCATATGTCAAAACTGGGACATAGGTGGAGCGGTATACAGCCATCTTCGTTTTCTTACCAACCTCTTTCTTGCTGAGGAATCCACGATTTATGGCCTGAAAAAGTCTCCCAGCCGCTGCTTTTCGAGTGGCCAACTCTTCTTTGATACCTCCCTTTCGGTCTATAATAGCTCCGAGATATTTAAAGTGGTCGACCTGCTCCAGGACCTGTTCTCCCAACTTAATCTGATGTTTTCTTTCTTCTCGTGATATCACCATGGATTTTGTTTTAGAGCTGCTTATGACCATCCCTCTCTTCTCCAGCTCTTCCTTCCAGACTTGCAAGTTGGATTGGAGATGTGCCTCTGATTTAGCAATCAGGGCAACATCATCAGCAAATGCCAGCTCCGAAATATAGACCTGTCTCATCTTCCAGTACCCCACTGAATACTTTCTTGTTCTCTCCTTACATGCCTTGATAACATCGTCCATGAGGAGTATGAAAAGATAAGGTGACAGGATATCACCTTGTCTTACACCAGTGGTGGTCCTGAACTCTTCTGACTTATGGTTTGCTGTCCTCACATAATTTCTGCAAGACTTGTAGAAGCTCTGTATAGCATGAATCAGAGGTGCTGGAATATTCTTCCTTGCCAAACAGTCCCAAAGTTTGCTCCAGGGGACTCTGTCAAACGCCTTTTCCAGATCTATGAAACAAAGATGGATCTCACTCTTATACTCAAGGGCCTTTTCACTCAACTGTCTGAGTGTGAAGATTAGGTCTTGAGTACTTCGGTTTGCTCGGAATCCGCACTGGACCTCATCCAATTGTGGCTCAGCTAGGCGTCGGAGTCTCTGCTCTAGGATTCTAGAGTAGATTTTACCAGGGACACTGAGAAGGGATATGCCTCTATGGTTTCCACATTGTCGATTGTCACCCTTTTTGAAAATTGGTGTTATGATGGCAATCTCCCAATCCTTTGGTATGGTCTTGTTGCACCATGCTGCCTGTAGGACCTTTAAGAGTAACAGGTCGCCTGATGCTCCCATGTACTTAACCATTTCTGGTGTTATACCATCATGCCCTGCTGCTTTGCCCATCTTGATTTTCTCTAGTGCTGCCCTCAGTTCTTCCATCTTTATGTCATCTTCACCATCATTGGTTTTCTCTTCTGTGCTAGTGGTTATCATTTCTGTTGCTTCACCATGCTCACCATCCAGGAGTTCTGAGAAATATTCTTTCCATCTTTCCATTACTTCCTTCGGGGCAGTAAGCAATTTGCCTTGCTTGTCCTTTATAAATTTGAGAGGGCATTGTTTTTCCTTCCTCATGTTCTTTAGGGTCTTATAGAACAATTTCTGGTTTTCTTGTGCATCTTTTTCTAGCTTTTCTCCAAATTCTTCCCAGGACTTCTGTTTTGCTGCTAGCACTTTGTTCTTTGCTTCTGTTCTGAGTATCACATATTCTCTATATTTTTCCATTTGTCCTTTTGTGTTTTTAGCTCCTAAGTATTGTTTCCATGCCATTTTCTTCTCTCTTATTTTCTCTTTGACTTCCTCTGTCCACCAAGGTGTCCTCTTTCTCTGGTTCCCAAGTCGGACTTCACCGCATGCTTCTGCAGCAGCTGTCTTTATGATATCCTTGAATTTATTCCAGAGGGTTTCCAAGTCATCAGGTCGTTCTTCTGTGTTGCTCACTGCTGTAGCAATAAGCCCCTGATATCTGGTCTTAATTTCTGGCTCTCTCAGCTTGTAGGTCCTAATGCTCATTTCTCCTGCTCGTTTACTTGGTTTCTTGCGTGATGTTGGGCAGTTCCTAGGCTGAGCAACTCTTTCAGTTGTTCGTTTGATTGTTAGCAGGTAGTGATCACTTCCAATCTCTGGCCCCCTCCAGACTCTTGCATCTCGGACATATCTGAATGAGCTTCTCCGAACAATGGCATAGTCGATCACTGACTTCTCATTCTTGGTTGGTTCACATCTAGTGTATGCATGTATGCGCTTATGAGGGAACTTTGTGTTTGTAATGATCAGATTCTGCTCACTGCAGAATCTAAGGAGTCGCTTTCCATTGTCATTGAGAGTATCTTCTCCATATCTTCCGATAACGCCACCCCATCTCGCATGGTCATTTCCAACTCTGGCATTAAAATCTAATTAAACTTCACATAAACTTATTCCAGTGTGTCGGTCAGTTCGTTCCCAATTATCTATATTTCCATTGTCATAGTTTCACGTCTGTGTGTCTATTGTAGTCACTTATGTGGTTGTGTGTGTGTGTATGTGAGGGATATATATATATATATATATATATATATATATATATATATATATATTACTATATATCATTCAAGACAGTCTGACAAATCTTAATCTGTTGTAGATGATAGGCTGACTGAGAGAAATCATCTCGAGGGTCAGAGACCGACTCTAATATATTTCCTCCATCTCACTCGTGAAATCTATTTCTATTTTATTATCTCACTGAGCTATCACCTGTTTCTATTGCTGTACAGAAGGGACCAACCCAAGTCTTAATTCACCTATCGCAAATCTACGACACCTCTCATCGAGTGTTTTCAATTTGTCCTGTATCTGATTACGGTTATGGGACAGAAGAGCCAAGTTATCAGCAAAATCCAGATCATCTAACTGCTTAGTCAGAGTCCACTGGATTCCATTTCTGTTGTGTGTTGTCGATGATCTCATAACCAAGTCTATTGCTAGTAAGAAAACAAATGGAGACAAGAGGCATCCCTGTCGCACTCCTGTTCTTATCCCAAACGGTTCTGTAAGCTGTCCTTCGTGAAGAGCTCTGCATGTCATGTCTTCATATGTTTTCTTTATTAAATTAATGATCTTCAGGGGAACTCCATAATTCCTCATCAATTTCCAAAGTGATTCTCTGTCTACACTGTCAAATGCCTTTTCGTAGTCCACAAATCCGATGTATAGTGGTGAATTATATTCCAGACTTTGTTCAACGATTATTCTCAAAGTGGCTATCTGGTCTGTACATGATCTGTTTTGTCGAAAACCTGCTTGTTCATCTCTCATTTTCTTGTCTATGGACTCTTTTAATCTCTCAAGGGTAATCCTGTTTAACAATTTTCCTGGCACTGATAGTAACATTATTCCTCTATAATTTGTGCACTCTTGTAAATTTCCCTTCTTAGGCAACTTAACCAGATATCATTCCTTCCATTCTGCTTTTATCTCTTCCTTTTCCCAGACTTTACCAAGTAATTTATATAACATCTCTGTAGCAGTGTCGATATCTGCTATTATTGCCTCTGCTGGAATGCCATCCGGTCCAGCCGCTTTTCCATCTCTTAGAAGCTTTATGGCTTTCTGTATTTCTTCCTTCGTTGGTCTTTCACCGTTAATTTGTAGCTCTTCTTCTGCTGGCTGGATATCTGGGGGGTTTTGTGGAGCTGGTCTATTGAGAAGGTCTCCAAAATATTCTGTCTACCTCTTCATTTGCTCCTGTATATTGCTGAGTGTCACAGGATAGACATTCGCCGAAATATTAAGTTGGTGACGTTGGAGAGTGGCAACGCTGTTAGAGTAAAAAACCGGTTTGGTCAGTTGAGCCAGAACGGAAGAGGATATAGAACTTTTGGCGCAAATCATTAGACGTGATGCCTGCCGTCCTGAGAGGACGTGGTCCATTTGTCAACGGTTTTTGCTGGGATTATTTGAATGCCATTGTGGTTCACATTTCTTGCCGGTATTCTTGTGATCAGGATTATTTTGTATATTGCGAGAACGGTGGTGTAATTTCTAGTGGTTTTTTTCCTGTAGATCATTTACGTTAAGTATCGTACGTTTGAGTATTGCTTTATTACAGTACAGGGCTTAGCCGGTGAGCGAAAGTTATGGTTTATTCACTGGATAGGATATGTCGGTGATTATGTACGGTTATATTGAGCTGTTGATTATGGCAAGTAGATTGGCATTTCCATTGCATAGTTATTTCATGTGTATTGCTAGCCGTGTGAGGCTTTTGTGTGTGTACAATATTTATTAAAGGGTCCTTACCTGTTCCAGGTGTTATTGGTTATTTAATGTCAGCTATTGTGTGCTGTGGTCATACCTGTAGATAGCGAGCCTAAGTCTATAGATTTGCCATGTGTTAACCTGTTAAATCCACAGTACAAATAGGGTTTGATCCGGCAGCACAAGTCGTCTTGTGTGTGTTCTGACAGCTGCGAGCTCGTCCATTCTTTTGGCCGTGGGGCCTGTATTTTGTAATATTAATTCCCAGCTAGCTGACATCTGAATGGCGTGTCTATTGTATAGGCCGTGGGGCCACTGGTTTTGAAGTATCTTATAATATTTGATAGCAAGGCCGTAGAGCCTGTGTTTGCTATAGTGAGGCCATTAAGAGTTGTACACACAGAGTATTAGGAGTTGGTAGCAGTGTTGGCGCCTTCCTAGTTAGTATCAACTCACGGGAGTGAGTTATTTTTGATCGTCCAGTAGAAAGTCAGTGTGTTTGTCAGTCAGTGTAGTGCACTGTTTACGGTTGTTTGACCTGACCTCGATTACGATAGCTGACCTACTTACAGCGTCTCAGTAGTGATTGCTATGACAGTTTTCACTGAACTGTAGGAATTTAGACAGTTCTGTTTATATTGTAGACAGTGCTGTGTGAGCACCATATAGAACAGTGTAGTCATCGTGTGAGAGGTTACCATACCGTGATAAGGAATTCTGTTGCGAGTTACTGACACACAGACTTTCAGAGAAGCTTGTTTCCTGGACTTAGATTCTTTTGGATTGTACGTTTTCTGGTGTGGAGTCTGGTTTGTACCGTGTTCATCATCAGTGCTGAGGATACTTCTTGCTCAAGCGTCGTTGGACCTTCAGATAAGTTATTGTTTGTTTGATTTTGTATAATGTATTATATTGATATTTTCTGGGTTTTTTTCTAAAACTCTAAATTTTCTTGTCTGTCTTTCTATCTGGTACTGACTATCATTTAGCCTAATCTGTATAGTAATATACTGCTGATTCTTTTTGTGCTTCTTGGTTTGTTATTGTTTTCTTTCTGTTTGTTGTCTTTTTTCCCCTATTTTCCGAGTATGACTTAGTTTGTATATATGTACGTGAACAGTTAGTTGGAGTAGATCTTTCCTTGTATTCTTTAGTACGTGGAGTGATTAGATGATTTAATTATAGTGCTAAAGAGTTAATTTTGCTGATAAGTTATTTAGTTTATTTTCACTGGAGTGGTTCATCAGTGCTCAGTGGAAGATATAGCTTCCAGTACCTCATTGTTGACTGTAGTTTTTGTTGAGTCTTTGGTGTTATACTGTATTGGTGTGTTCAAGGGAGGAAGGGTGGTTAGCCTAATCCAGTCTTGTCCTCTTGTGGAAAAGATTGGATTAGACCGATTCTTTTAGGGTGTTGCTGTGTTTGTTTTGTGGTGGAGTCAGGCAGACGGGATTTTCTGTGACTGCCCTGCTTAACATTCCAAGCCCTGTTGGTGTTAAGCGTATTCATGTAGTGTGTATTTATATTGTCGTGTACATTCAGTAATTCTTTTGTTGTGTTTAAGTGGTGTTTTCTCTTGTTCCATCTTGCTATCTTGTAAATACGTTTACAGGTATCTCTGAAGCAAAATTTTATTCAGTGGAGAATCAAAAAGCTCTGGAGAAGGAAAAGAAAGAGAAGGAAGCAAAGGAAGAGAAGGAAAAAGAAAAGGAAGCGAAAGAAGAGAAGGAAAGGATTGAGAAACAGAATGCTCTAAGAGATGCTCGAGCTGAAGAGCTGGAGCTAAAAAGGAAAGAATTTGAATTACAAGAAAAGAAGATGAAAGAAGATAAAGAGTTACAAGAAAAGAAGATGAAAGAAGATAAAGAGTTACAAGAAAGGAAAATGAAAGAAGAAAACGAGTGGAAACAGAGAGAGTTCGAATTACAACAAAAGAAGTTGAGAGAAGATAGAGAATTGGAAGAAAAGAGGATAGAGCGAGAATTGCAAGAAAAGAAGATAGATAGATAGATAGATAGATAGATAGATAGATAGATAGATAGATAGATAGATAGATAGATAGATAGATAGATAGATAGATAGATAGATAGATAGATAGATAGATAGATAGATAGAGAGAGAGAGAGAGAGAGAGCTAGAGTTAGAATTAGAGAGAATGAGGATGGATAAGGAAATACAATTGAAGAAATTGGAAGTGGGTGCGAGTGGTCAGTACTCGACTCCGGGAGGGGCTCATCGTCCGTTTAGGCTGCGTCTGCCAAATTTTAATGATAAAATTGATAGTTTAGATTTCTTCCTTGAAAGATTTGAGGCAGAATGTGTGACCTATAAGGCTGACAGAGATCAGTGGCCATCTCTGTTATCGACGCTGCTAGTGGGGCCTGCGATGTAGACTTTCTATAGCCTCCCTTTAGAGGAAAGGGCCGATTACGACAAAGTAAAGGAAAGGTTTCTCCGGAAGTTCCGTCTGACTGCTGACGGCTACCGGACGCATTTTAAAAACGCGATGCCAAGCGCAGACCAGGACTTCGAGGATTTTATCTCGAAGATCAAGCTTCTGCTGAATAGATGGATCGAAATGGAGGGAATTTCTAAGGACTATAATTGCTTGCTAGACTTAGTGCTACGGGACAAAGTGTTGTCCTCGTGTTCCAGTGAGTTGGTTGCGTTTTTCCAGGAACGTCAACCAAAGGACATTGAGTCCTTGGCTCAATTGGGGCACTATTATGTTCTGGCCCATCCGGGAAAGCCTATTCAGAAGTTGGGTCTGTCAGAAGACTTAGTTGCCAGTGTCAGCAAAGATCAGCGCCATCCTTGGCGAAATCAGTCAGGCATTGTAGACAGGGGCCAAGATCAGAAGTATGAGAGGCCCTCCAGTCCCTATCAGCCGCGTAGAGGAAATTATGGGAATTTCCGATAACATAGGAATGGTCGGCCGAGTTGGCAGAACCGACAATTTAGAAGTAATAACAATGGAGAGGAGCGCCAAGCGCGTAAACAGGTTCGTTTTCAGGACTCTCGGGATGAAGACCGGTTTTGCTATAAAGCAAAACATTCCAAGCAGAGGAGTGGTTCCTCAGAGAGTCGATCTTCTGATTCGGATGGGGGGTCTTCGTCATCGAAAAGCTCCAGCAAAGGTACACGCGATGAGAAGAAGAAGGAGCGTTTGTGTACCAATTGTGGTGGGAACAATCATTGTGCAGACAGGTGTCCCACCCCGATTGAACACGCGAATTCCGCGTTTGTGTTGGACACAATTAATAGTGAGGACTGTGCCGGGTGTCGCCCTCTGTTTCACGCGAACGAGAGGGTAATGCTTCAATGCGGGCACGCGGCACCACGCCTATCGGCAGTCCATGAGACTGGCAAGGTGATTCTCCACGAAGGCAAGGTGGAGAATAGACCAGTCCGGGTGTTGCAGGACACTGGTTGCACAAAAATTGGGATGTGTCGGTCATGCATCGATGACTCCTGCCTTACAGGCAAAACTGTAAAGTGCACCACGTTCGGGGGCAAAGTGGAGTCTTACCCCCAGGCGCGTATTAATGTGGACACTCTGTTCCTCTCGGGTAGAGTGAACGCGTTCGTCCTTAAGGATCCGATTGCCGATTTAATCGTCGGCAATGTACAGGGAATGCACAAGGCCATGGGTGACATGAGTAAGAGCAGTAGGAACTTATACGAGGGTTTGAAAGCTAATGATCGCACAGTTTGGGTGCGTAACGTTCCTCTGAGTGCGTTTTGGCGCACACTCAGAAGAGTGTTTGATGAGGTCGTGCCGGTTACATTTGTGGAGGTACTGTCATTGCGTGACAATACCAAAATGGCACGGGTGACTTTTGCGAATAGTTGGGGTGCACGTAAGGCAGTTAGGCAGAAGCATATGTCCTTGCTTCAGAACCATCTGCTAATAGTCCTGAAATAGATAGAGTTAGAGTGTGGGGTCGTGTTTGGTAAGCTGTTTCGGTTGATCCGAACCGAACCTTAGCGTCTGACCCACGCCCCAGTTCGATGTTGATATGAATATGTGTATTTTGTAGACTTGTACAGTTTAGGAAATGCTGTACAATGCATAGTAATGCTTTTGCAGCACCATATGACCCTAACTTTATGCATAAATTCCAAGGTGCTCAACACAACTTTAATAAGAAGAGCAATCGTAATTATTATCAAAATCGGGGTAACCCATCATATAATGGGTCTTCTACAAAGAACTGGAGGCGATCTGATAGTCCTCGTTATTTCGGGTCCAATAATTATGGAAACTTTCGGAGAGGTAGTCACAATAGACACTATCAAGGCTATTCTTCGTGGGGACAGCGAAACCAAACAGGTAGACACTATAATCAATGGGGAAATGACAATAGTGATTGTGGAAACTGGGATGCAAACCAGAACGGTGGTCGCGGTAGATCACACTATGACAATTTCAGAGGGAATAATAATCGTGGTAGATCTAAATATAACAAACATAGATCTCATCACCAGGGAAACTCTGTACAACAAGAGTCTCATAGTGCCAGTAATCAAGTGAATGATAATAAAAACTCGAATGCTATCACTTGTTCGGCTTTTGATTTTGGGAGAGCATTTCAATGCCCCCAATGCACAACATTATTTGAACCGACCACAGTAACTACTTTAAGTTGTGGTCACCCTCTTCCCGCTCTTCCTGCTGCAGTTGCGCATCATGGGAGAGGATCGCTTATCTTGCATAAAGGTCTTGTGGATAGTAAGCCAGTCTCAGTGCTTTTTGATTCTGGGTGCACTACTATTGGGGTTAAGCAATCTCTTATAGATCCTCGCTGTGCCACAGGAAAGGTGGTTAAATGTGTAACATTTGGTGGCACAGTAGAAAATTACTCAACTGCTATTATTCACATTGCTACTCCCTTCTTTACGGGACATGTCCACGCGTGTCTTCTACCTAAACCTATTGCGGATCTTATCATCGGTCGTATTCATGAGGTTAAGGAATGCACCCCGCAGCAAATTGCTGCATCGGAAGAACTGAATATCCAAACAGCCAATGCAGCGGTAACAAGAGCACAAGCTCTTATTCCTCAAACTTCATCTATTGAAGGTAATGAAGTACAGAGCCAAGAGGATCACTTGGTGATTTCGCATGACTCGTTTGTGAAACTACAAGAAAAAGACCCGTCTTTAAAGAAATTCTTTCTTCTCGCTACAACGGTGATCCGAATCAGGATACAAATCGCAAATCATATATCACTATGAAGAATGGTATACTAGTGCGTATGGTACAACACTCAGACACATCTTTGCATTCTCAAATTCTCATGCCCAAAAGCATGACAGCCCTAATTCTTCAACATGCACACGATTCTCAGTGTGCTGGACACATGGGTTTTTCCCGAACTAAGTCGAGAGTTCTGGCGTCTTTCTTTTGGCCATTTGTCAATAAAGACATACGAATTTATTGCCGGTCTTGCAAAATATGTCAAGAGGTCGAATTTAGAGGTCCACGGCATGCTGCGCCTATTCAGGCTGCAGACATTCCTATTCGGCCGTTTCAGAAAATGGCCATATATATCATTGGCCCTTTTAAGACTAAATCGGCCAGAGGACATCAATTTATCCTTACGTGCATTGACATGTGCAAGCGTTGGCCAGAGGCTATACCTCTTAAGAGCATTTCCACTGCTGATATCGCAGATGCTCTTTGGCTTATATTTTCTCGTTTGGGAATTCCCGGTGAAATATTGTCAGACCATGGCACACAATTGATATCAGACACAATGTCGCAGGTAATGTCTACTCTGCACATTAAAAGATCTTTGAGTAGTATTTATCACCCAATATCTAATGGGTTAGTTGAGCGTCTTAATAGAACACTCAAGAACTTACTGGGTAAGATAACTGAGGATCATCCTCAAGATTGGGACAGGGTTCTACCCTCGGCTCTCTTTGCCTATAGAGAGGTCCCCAACGAACATACAGGATTTTCTCCTTTTGAACTTGTCTTTTGCGCGCGACCGCGCGGTCCTATGTCTTTACTGCATGATCTGATAACTGCTGATAATATCGACAATGACACACAATCTTCATATGAGTATGTCATTGCTCTAAGGCAAAAGATTATTGAAGCATGCAAGCTAGCAACTTCCTCATCCGAATTTGCTAAAGAAAAGGCAAGGCGATTTGCTAATAAGAAGAGACGCCTACGTCAGCTTTGTCCTGGAGACAAAGCGTTTGTTTTACTTCCTTCTAGGGAGAACAGACTTCTTATTACATGGAAAGGTCCATATACAATAGTCTCGAAAATTTCCGATGTCGACTATGTTGTCGATATTGATGAAAGGCATAAAACCTTCCATATAAATATGCTTACGGAATATCATGAACGACCAGACTATTTGCAGCATATTTTCCAGGCGATGGACGATTCTCCAGTCCAACAAGGTCATATCTCATCCCTGTCAGTTATACAGGATGAGGAAACTACTTTTTCGGATGTTAATCTACCTCTTCCTGTGATTCCACTTACTTCTACAGAATCATGGAGAAACGTTACTCTTTCTTCTAATTTGTCTTTTGAGGAATAGTGACAAGTATCTTCTACGCTACAAGTATTTCAGGATGTCCTTACCGACATTCCTAGACACACACATGTCATTGAACATGACATTATACTTACTGATCATAATCCGATCAGAGTAAGACCATATCCTATTCCTATTTATTTTCAAGCACAAGTCGAGAAAGAATTGGATGAAATGATACAATTGAAAATAATTGAACCATCCACCTCAGCATACTCTTCGTCCATGGTTATTGTTCGAAAGAAAGACAATAACATATGCCTTTGCGTAGATTATCGCAAATTGAACCAAGTTACGAAGTTTGACGCTGAGCCTATGCCTTTATTAGAAGATCTATTTACTAGGCTTTCTAACTCTCGATTCTTTACTAAACTTGACTTGTTGAAAGGCTATTGGCAAGTTCCGTTAACTGAACACGCCAAACCTTTCACTGCTTTCTCAACACCTAGGGGTTTGTTTCAGTGGAATTTTATGCCTTTCGGGCTTATGAACGCCCCAGCTACTTTATCATGTTGGTCATGATCTATTGAAGACAGAGGACCAAAACATTTCTAAGATATTAAATATCTCAGTGCCTAAAACAAAAAAAAAGTACGTAGTCTGTTGGGATTAATACAATTCTACAGAAGATTCATTAAGAATCTATCCTCTATCATGGCACCACTCTCAACCCTATTGAAGAAAGGGTCTCCTAACATGGTGCGCTGGTCTCAAGAATGTCAATCTTTATTGGATCAGATTAAAAATTTGTTCTCATCCCCACCTATCTTAAGGCTACCTATTGCTGATAAGACTTTTTTTCTTCGTAGTGACGCCTCATTCACAGGGATCGGAGCGGCACTAATGCAAGAGTACTCAGGAACTCTGCATCCTGTAATGTATATCTCTAGGAAGCTGAATGCGGCAGAAAGGAATTACTCAGTTTTAGACCGTGAATTGTTGGCTATGGTTTGGTCAATCCTTAAGTTACAAAGATTCCTTCTTGGTGCGCATTTCATTGTGGAGACAGACCAAAAAGCTCTTACAGTGATTCAGTGTAAGAACTTGAAGAGCTCGAGATCTACTCAATATGCTATTGCTCTTCAACCTTTTCATTTCACGATACGAGCTATCTGTGGTCTGGATAATGTGATGGCAGACATACTGTCTAGATGCCCACATGAGTCCACTTAAGTCTGGTGTCCTAGATTTTCCTGATACACTTCTAGACTTATGTCTCTTCAATATAACAATATATATTAACACATTTGTTGTCACCTTAGGGTGGTAAATTGATTGTTTTCTTTCTCTATTACCATCTTTGGTGTAATGGAGAAGGTTGAGTTGACATAATATAAAGGTCGAAAAAATTAAAGCGGCCACATGTAATGCTTACACATGTAATAGTAATTATAGTACATTATAGCATGTTGCTAACTGTGTCATTTATATTGTTCTCAGTGCAAACTAGTACCAGGTACGGAGTGCTTTTGAGAATCATGATGATGCCATATGTCACACTTACATACTATTTGGATGCTGCTTACATTGATCTTTGAGACACAGCATTATTTTGTACTGTGGATGCCATCTTCTATTAGTTAGATTGTACACTTGTATTGTCATATGTATGTATAATGACTTTACAAATTTTGATTATGTCCATCCATTAGATAATAGTGATTATATAGCATGAGACTTATATAGATTTATATGTTCATATGACTTCTTGATATATGTTGTCATTCACATTGCTATAATATTGCATTTGTTGATATGTATGTGATTTTTGTTAGCATCGCCAGCAACTGAGATTCTTTGATGGTACCTTCCGGATATATGTTACTTGGAGAAAATATTTTCTCTTATAAGTGAGGTGATTTTTTGTTCTCACTAGATGCTCTATTGTGCGTTTTTTGAGCCTGTCATTAAGACATTATCTTATGTTGTTTGTTGCATCGGCGCATCATTCATGCGTATTGAGCATGATGTATCTTGCTCATTGATGTATTTCAAAAAAAAAAAAGTGGATGTCTGTGGTACTTCTCTGCATTATCTGGGGGAAAGATAGTCTTCAGTGTGACTGTGATGTTAGTGATTCTCCCCAGAGTTATTCTGTTCGTCAAGAATGATGACAGTTGTTATCTGTGTATTTCTTGGATTCTGTCAAAGGTAAAAGAAACTTTATTATTATGCCTAGATTGCAGAACACTTTGTGTCAACCTGTGAGTACAGCTCACAGTTCTTTGAGATACAGAGTCCATTATGTGTGCTAGATGTAGCCAGCTAAGACTATTCATCTAACTATTATACAGAAGCCCAGTGAAGAGAGATTATTATGAAAACCGTATGTTAGCGGTATGTTTCGGCATGGATGATGATGCCTGCCCTTGCAGAATACAGTTATTCACGTTATTATAGAGGCCCGATATTACGGCCGATATCTTTGAGCAGAAGAAGTGTCTGGCATGTGAAGCCAGATGAAGTCTTGACTTTCATTCAACAAGTTCATAGACTTTGATATTAAGCAACTGGA
The DNA here is from genome assembly GCA_024509875.1 of Oreohelix idahoensis. Classification (NCBI taxonomy): domain Eukaryota; kingdom Metazoa; phylum Mollusca; class Gastropoda; order Stylommatophora; family Oreohelicidae; genus Oreohelix; species Oreohelix idahoensis. The sequence continues at coordinate 54,246 of JAMPIV010007557.1, forward strand.
ACCGCCTTTATCGAGCGGTATATTGGTTAAAAGACTACCTGACGCATTTAGTCAGGGGCCCTGAGCTACAGTATGAACGAACGTAAATTGTCAATTCAGCTCTACTAGAATCTTACACATGAGCTATGCAAGATTTACGATGCTTGATGTTATAATCATTACCACACATGAAATGTTCATGATCCTTTGTGCTATTGACTGTGTCGTCTGTCAGCGTACTGTTGCCGTAATACATGTTGAAGAAAGTCATCTGCATTATCCACGTCTATGACTTCTACTTGTGGTGGAGTGAGTTTGGTTTGTAGATGAATAAGAGCCTATACGACTTTGTGTTCACGATCTGCTGTTTCCTACACACACACCTTTACTCTCTACCACATCCTACAATGAGTACTACGCTCCTGAACAACATGTATGCTGTTTTGTGTGTGAGTGTCTGCACTACACCCTGGCAGCACCTCACGCTGCTGACATAAATACACCGCAACACTGAACTGTCAAGGCAGGACTCGACCTTACCCACATTGGCCATCATTTAACATCATTTAACATTAAACACCTTTTAACAGGGTCCTTACCTGTTCCAGGTGTTATTGGTTATTTAATGTCAGCTATTGTGTGCTGTGGTCATACCTGTAGACAGCGAGCCTAAGTCTATAGATTTGCCATGTGTTAACCTGTTAAATCCACAGTACAAATAGGGTTTGATCCGGCAGCACAAGTACTGTAGTCTTGTGTGTGTTCTGACACTGAGCAGTTTCCCATTCTTGTCTTTTATGAGGCAACTTGTTTGCTTGTATTTCCCTGTAGTGTTAGCTTCTTTGTGCTGCTATACAATTCTCATATTTCCTTTGGCAGCAGCATCTTCTGCCTCTCTTGCCAACTCCTCAATATACTTCCTATTGTCTCTTTTGATACTTCTGATAATACTTGATGTATTTTGTAAAGGAAACTGATGATACTTGATGTATTTTGTAAAGTAAAATTGATGATAACAGATGTATTTTGTAAAATACCGGTAAAACTGATGATAATTGGTGTATCTTGTAAAGTAAAACTGATGATACTAAATGTATCTTGTAAAGTAAAACTGATGATACTAGATGTATCTTGTAAAGTAAAACTGATTATACTAGATGTATCTTGTAAAGTAAAACTGATGATTCTAGATGTATCTTGTAAAGTAAACCTAATGATACTAGATGTATTTTGTAAAGTAAAACTGATGATACTAGATGCATCTTGTAAAGTAAAACTGATGATACTAAATGTATCTTGTAAACTAAAACTGATAATCATCATCATCATAACCCTCCACTCTCAAAGGAGCATAGGCCTTCAACAAACACATGCCAAGTCCTCCTGTCATGTGCCATCATCTCAAGTTCTTTCCACGTTCTCCTCATCATTTTCACCTCTGCTTCCAGCTCTCTTCTCCATGTGCTTCTTGGTCTACCTCTGCCACCTCTCTTGCCCTGGGGGTTCCAGAACAAGGACTGTCTAGTAATGCTATCAACAGGTTTCCGCAGTGTGTGTCCTATCCATCGCCATCGTCTTCTTCTCATCTCTTGTTCCATTGGCACTTGTCTATTTCTTGTCATCAGTTCCACGTTGGTAACCTTGTCATACCATTTTAATCCGTCTGTTCTATGCAAGCACCCATTTATGAAAGTCTGTAGCTTTTTTGGTTGTTGTCTTTGTTGTTCTCCATGTCTCAGAGCCATACAATAGGACTGACTTCACATTTGAGTTGAAGATTCTTCTTTTCGTGTTGGATCCGATTTCTCTTGATCTCTATATATTTCCCAATGCAATGAAAGCTCCTCTTGCCTTTCGTATTCTTATTTTGATATCGCTGTCTGTCCCTCCAACTTTGTCTATATTACTGCAAAGATATGTGTACGATTCTATATCTTGATATAATGCCTCATCAATTTCCAAAGTGATTCTCTGTCTACATTGTCAAATGCCTTTTCATAGTCCACAAATCCATCATAGACGACTTGAAGATTTATTCGTGAACACGGTTCTTTACAGCTCACACAAGGTTTCATTCTATTATCTAAATTCGGGGCTCTGATAAAGTTCTTAGATTTTCTTCACAACACATTATACATTAACTGCAATTCTTAGACTGTTCAATGTCTATAACTTATGTTGACATCACTTCAAAACATTATTTTATATTATTCATGTCTGCGTGAAACATTCTAGCAAGGCTAGACTCAATTTAAACCTTAAGTTTATAATTTACTTAGCTTGGCTTCTCATGCCATATTTACCAGTATCACATCGATTACTGTGTATTTCTTCATGGACTCTCAAGTTCTTAAAACACTTCTTAGTAATAATTCAAATAATGGCAATGGCCATACTTTACATTACGCTGACGAGTAGATAAAACCACCTTCCTTAGAAAACACTATCTATAGGCTCAGAGGTCTTATCACAGATAATAGTTACATGTATCCTAGTGGTCAAACCACATAGTTAGGAAACACATCTGATCGGCTTCAATGCCACACATTGACTGTTTGTAACTAGGTGTATCGCATCATCCCATTCTACACGATGCGTCTAAATATGTCTTTAGTTGTGGGTGCCACATGGTGCAATCATACCGATCGAAAACAGACCAGCCAAGATAACAACACACCATGAGGCAACACTCAACATCTTACCCCGCCCCCCCTGTTCCCAAGCGCAAAACCTAGGTAGCGCTGGAGGATGGTGGAGGCAGTAAATCCAATACCAAAAGTGTATTATAACATACCATGCTGAAACTAAGTCACCTCTATAAATACAAAATCAGTGCAATAACACATGATAAGATTAAGTCTGAAAACACAAGAGAAAATGTTTATGGTCACGTAGAGTCACAATTACACAAAAATGGTGCATAGGAACATGTAAAAATGGTTCTGTGTCTATGATACACATAGAAATGAATAGAGTACTAATAATTAAGAACTAAGAGTTCAATATATTGCATGACAAAACATTCGTGAGCACATCATAAGCCACTAAATGTCAAGCATGGTACACTATAAAATGTGTGGTATCTCGACATGTAATAAAGGCATCAGATACTATCAAATGTCACGCACTCTCCAGTGGCGTATGTGGTCTCAGCTGGGAGCAGTGTGTGATTGGTTTAGAATCATGGATATGGCATCTAGTCTTTCCATACCCCAGGCAGTCACTGATGCCATAATGCAAAGCATCATCCCATTCTACATGATGTGTCTAAATATGTCTTTAGATGTGGGTGCCACATGGTGTAATCATCCCGACTGAAAATAGACCAACCAAGATAACTACACACCATGAGGCAACACTCAACATCTGTCTAAGGACTCTTTTAATCTCTTAAGGATGATTCTGTTTAATACTTTTCCTGGCTCTGATGGAGCTTCTGGTTTTGCTTCTGTTTAAATCTGCTGTCTTGTTGTTCCTGTCTTCTATCTTGCTAATGGTTTCTGTTGTTATCCATGCTTTGTGCTGATGTTCTCTCTTTCTCAGTACTTCTTCACATGTCTCATTCCATATAAATTTTATTTGTTGCCAGTGGTCTTCCATATCTGCTTCATCTTCCAGCTGTTGGAGTACTTGGTATTTGTTGGATACTATGATTGAAAATTGATTTCTCTGTGGTCTTATTTCCTGATTATTCTTAGAAATATCCCCACATTATACAGTTGTCCCCATTATAGCTATATACTGTTGTAAATTTCTTGAGTTTTAATTTTGTTTTAGCTAACATAAGATGGTTTCACTTTCTTTTTGGCTGATTTAAACCTTGCTGTTATAATTCGGGGTCCTATTGCTTCCCATTCTATAAGTGCCTTCTGTGCTTCCCTAAACAGCATTACAGCCACCCCTTCACTGTGGTGGACTCTTTCCTCCTCATGCCCTGAGGACAACACTATTTCTGCTATGATCAATTTCCTCCTCTCTATGCCCTTCCGCAGTGTCTCGCAGAGCCCAGGATATCAATCCTGTAATTCAGCATTTCTGCTGCTACCTGTGCAGTTTTCCCTTGTTCACACAGAATGCGAACATTCCAGGTGCCAATCCCGGAGATTTTCCTAGATGAAAAAAGGTTAGTCGGTAACCCAGACTCCTTTCGGCTTTCTGTGGGTTGCTTCATGTGCTTCCTTTCCAGAGGACCTTCTTCTGTCTTGGGCGGCATAGTCACTTTTTATGACACGCATGGTAGGGTACAGTTTTACTATTCTTTGCTCCCCTTTTGGGGCCCAGTAACACACGGGTGCTGAAACATTTGCACTGAATATAATGTCTGTTTCCTACCACGAAAGACAATTCTCTGATTCAGACAATACAGTCCATGAGGCTGTGGTCAACACCATACAAGCAATAAAATACATTGGTAAAATATAGACATCATTTATAAATTCCTCTGAATTTTGTCCTGATTACTTCCCTGTGGTCCTAAGTTGAGCCAAAGGTGAATTTCCTTTTCACAGTTAAGAATTTACATGAGCAAAAATTTTAATGAAAAGAAACTAAAAGAAATGAAGAGCTGTGGACAAAGAAGGAGTAAAAGATGAAGACGTAGAAGATGAACTCTTGGGCATTCAGCATTTAAAAGCTAAGCCTTGAAAAGGACTGTAAGCTCTTATAGCTAGCATTGGGCCATCCTGACAAGGACTTTTAGCTGCATCAATGATGTTCAGGATTGTGCAGATTATATTTGGCTGGAAACAAATTTCAGTTATCAGTCAGTGATAACATTAAAATCAAATATTACAGCAATTTACAAAACACTTAATGATTACTATAAGTGTAACATACTCTTCAGACATAGTATTACCGTAGGATTTGAGCTATGCAAGCCTGCTCACAAAACAAGTCAGCTAGACTTTTCTCAGGTATGGGCTGTGGCTATGTGATTTCATCAAGAATGTGTCAGTCCGCTACACATCTTTTCAGCTATGATGAGTGAAATTCTGAGAGCCCCGAATTGAATCTGAGTGGCTTATATACTGTAGGTCTAACCCTTTGTTTCTTGGAGGTCTGCACTTTCGTTCATTTTTCTGCTGGAAAATTTTGTGTGGTTTTAAGGTTGTTCTGCCAATTTCCAACAAAATCCTGAATTCCTCATCAATTATTAAAGATAATGGTTTTCCACAGAAATAATTACATATATTGTGAGCTAATCCAGTATCACACTTGTAAGACTTCTCTCATGTATGTGTTCTTTTATGTTTTCAAATGAGCCTTTGTAAGCTAGTCCTACAAAACAAACATCACACTTGTAAGGCTTCTTTCTTGTATGTGTTGTTTTATATTTTTTGTAATAAACTTTGTTAGGCAAATCCTTCACCTTAACATCACACTTGTATGGTTTCTATTCTGTATGTGTTATTATATGCTTTTGAAGTGAGCTTTTGTCAGCAAATCCTGCACCACAAATATCACACATGTAACACTTTTCTCCTATATGTTTTCCTTTATGCTCTTGTAAATAGCTTTTATCAGCAAATCTTTCACCACAAACATCACATTTGAAAGGTTTCCCAACTGCATGTGTTCTTTTATGATATAGTAAACTTTTTTTCCAAGAAAATTTAATGCCACAAACATCACACTTGTATGGCTTCTCTCCTGTATGTGTTCTTTTGTGGAATGTTAAGCCTGAATGTGATATTTTATGTGTTAGTAATGAGCATTTCTCAGCAAATCTAACATCACAATTGTATTGGTTTCTCTCCTGTATGTGTTATCTTATGCTTTAGTAATGTACTTTTGTGAGCAAATCCTACATCACATTTGTATGGTTTCTCTCCTGTATGTGTTATTGTATGTATTTGTAATGAGCATTTGCGAGCAAATCCTACACCACAAACATCACATTTGTATGGTTTCTCTCCTGTATGTGTTATCTTATGCTTTACTAATGTACTTTGCTGAGAAAATCCTACACCACAAACATCACATCTGTATGGTTTCTCTCCTGTATGGATTATGGTATGCTTCTGTAATGAGCCTTTGTGAGCAAATCCTCCCCCACAAACATCACACTTGTAAGGCTTCTCTCCTGAATGTGTTATTTTATGTTTTTGTAATTGGCCTTTCTGATAAAATCCTTTACCACAAACATCACACATGTAAAGCTTCTGTCCTGTATGTGTTATTTTATGTGTTTGTAATGAGCTTCTCCAAACAAATGCTACACCACAGACATCACACTTGTATGGTTTCTCTCCTGTATGTGTTATTATATGTTTTTGTAAATAGGCTTTCTGAGAAAATCCTACACTACAAACATCACATTTGTATGGTTTCTTTACTGTATGTGTTATTATATGTCTTGGTAATGAGCTTCTGTGAGCAAATGCTACACCACAATCATCACATTTGTATGGTTTCTCTCTTGTATGTATTCTTTTATGTCTTTTTAGACTACCTCTTTCAGCAAATCTTACACCACAAACATCACACATGTAAGGCTTCTGTCCTGTATGTATTATTTGATGGGTTTGTAATGAGCTTTTGTAGACAAATCCTACACCACAAACATCACACATAAAGGGCTTTTCTCCTGTATGTGTTATTTTATGTGTTTGTAATGAGCTTCTGGAGGCAAATGCAACACCACAGACATCACACTTGTATGGTTTCTCTCCTGTATGTGTTATTATATGTTTTTGTAATGAGCTTCTGTGAGACAATGCTACACCACAAACATCACATTTGTATGGTTTCTCTCCTGTATGTGTTATTACATGTGTTTGTAGTGAACGTTTCTGAGCAAATGCTACACCACAATCATCACATTTGTATGGTTTCTCCCCTGAATGTGTTATTATGTGTGTTTGTAGTGAATCTTTTCGAGCAAATCCTGCACCACAAACATCACACTTGTATGGATTCTCTCCTGTATGTATTCTTTTATGGCGTTGTAAATATTGTTTGCAAGCAAGATCTACACCACAAACATCACACTTGTATGGCTTCTCTCCTGTATGTTTTCTTTTATGGCGTTGTAAATTTTGTTTGAGAGCAAATCCTACACCACAAACATAACATTTGTATGGTTTCTCTCCTGTATGTGTTATTGTGTGTGTTTGTAGTGAATCTTTCTGAGCAAATCCTGCACCACAAACATCACATTTGTATGGTTTTTCTCCTGTGTGTGTTATTTTATGTTTTTGTAATGAGCATTTCTGAATAAATCCTACCCCACAGACATCACATTTGTATGGCTTCTCTCCTGTATGTATTCTTTTATGGCATTGTAAATATTTTTTGTGAGCAAATCCTACACCACAAACATCACACATGAAAGGTTTATCTGTGCTACACTTTATTTTAGGACCCTGAACATTCTCAGTATTACTTTGAACATCTCTGCTGCAGTTTTCACTTTGTGAAGCCAGTCTATAGTTGGCATAATTCTCACAAATGTCTGTGGATAAAGCCTTCTTATAATCAGTCTCACAAATGTCTGTGGCTAATGGCATCTTATAATCATTCTCATAAATGTCTGTGGTTAAAGCCACTGTATAATCAGTCTCACAAATGTCTGCTGGCAAAGCCACCTTATAATCAGTCTCACAAATGTCTGTGGCTAATGGCACCTTATAATCAGTCTCACAAATGTCTGCTGGCAAAGCCACCTTATAATCAGTCTCACAAATGTCTGTGGTTAAAGCCACCTTATAATCAGTCTCACAAATGTCTGCTGGCAAAGCCATCTTATAATCAGTCTCACAATAATCTTCAGTTACACTATGACGACAGTCCATGAAATTCTCAGACTTTTTGTTATCTGCCAGACTTGACTTAGTCATGTTTCCTGTCTCTACCACTACCAATTTGACATCTTGTTTCATGTTTATTGTTTCAGTAATTTTATTTCTGTTATCCTGAAGCAATACTTTTGGATGATCACCATTCTCAACAACCTCCTGGCAGTTAATCTTGCATGATATTTTCGTACTGCCATCCAAGATATCATTCTGAAGGAAGGATGACTTCCTTGAATGCATGTCTGGAATATTAAAACAAAAAGAGTTTAGATAATTATAAAACAAACATCATATCAGGTTACTTAACTTTTTTTGTCCCAGGCAGTTTTTAGGTATTATGATGACACCAAAAATGGATGCCATTAAACAAAAAGATGTTATAAAACAAGCAGTAAATGTTTATCAATCCATCAATACATTTGAGTTCCCTATAGGAGCAGAGGCCTTTTAACAAACACATACCAAATCCTGTTATGTCAATCAATCAATCAATACATCTAAGTTACTTATAGGAGCAAAGGCCTTTAACAAACACATACCAAATCTTGTTATGTTAATCAATACATTTGAGTTCCCTATAGGAGCAAAGGCCTTTAACAAACACATACCAAATCTTGTTATGTTAATCAATCAATCAATACATCTGAGTTACTTATAGGAGCAAAGGCCTTTAACAAACACATACCAAATCTTGTTATGTTAATCAATCAATCAATACATTTGAGTTCCCTATAGGAGCAGAGGCCTTTAACTCTTAAAGGCCAGAACGATGCTGGGAGCGTACATCCGCAAAACCCCTAGAAGCCAAAACGACGTTGGTAACGTCACTTTTGTGTTCCGTGAAATCTGTTCCGTATTTTCGTAATTTGGTATTTTAACATAACGGAAGTTACTCTTTTTTTATTCAGAAGAGCGCTGTCTTTGAGTTGTGATTCGGAAACACGCTTGTTCTAGCTAATTTCACTGTGAAAAAACGGTAAATCTGTCAGCTTTTGATCGACGATTATTGTTGTTTATACAGACAATGTCTAGCGAACCAACCACATCTTGTTTATCAAAACGTAGGTCTTTTTTATATGTAGAAAAAGCTAGGGAACTGTGTGTCTTTGATGAGTTTAGTGAGAATGATGATTTCCAAAGTGAAAATGATGATTTCGAATTTGAATTTAACGAAGAAGCTAGTTCTAATGAGGAGGGGGTGTGGTCACAGCCAGACCCTAGTGGTACAAAACGACAAAAAGTTTTGACCAAATCATCGACAAATAGGGGGAAAAGCATTAGTACCAAGGAGCAACAAGGGGCAATTAGTAATGAATGGATTTCAGTACCAAACATCAGTATTACAGAGACCCAAAACGCATTCAGATTTCTTCCCAAATATGGTCGCAAACCAGGAGTACACGATGACTTAGGTCTTAGTGAGGCATCAACTCCTTTTGACTGCTATAGGACATTGTTTACTGATGACATTGCAAATTCAATAGTACATTCTGTAAATGAGTATGCAAAACTTAAAGTTCTTAAAAATAATCCATCCCTAAAAAGATTGAGATTTTCCAGCTGGACAGCACTATCAAACTATGAGTTGTTAAAATTTATGGCTACAATAAATGCTATGGGCATTGATCCCAGACCTTCTATTAGAGACTATTATTCATCAGAAACTGATTGCCTTTATGCTCCATTTTATCACAAAAACTTTGAAAGAGATAGATTTTTGTCTATCAAACAATGTTGCATATGGGACAGCCTGATGCTGAGGGAAAAAGTAAAGTGGAGCCATTCATCAACTCTTTGAGAAAATTTCAATAATGCCTTTACGCCCTTTGAAAATATTTTGGTTGATGAAATGATTGTAGGATTTAAAGGGAGATGGAAATACAAGCAATTTAATGCAACTAAGCCTAGTAAGTATCATATAAAGAGTTTTGGTCTTGTTGACAGTACCACTAGGTATGTTTTATCCCTGCTTACGTATTATGGAGCGAATACCTCATACGATCCAAGCACAGACACCAATAGTGGGATGGCAATAAAAGTCTGTGGAACTCTATTACAGCAAATAAGAACTGGTTATCATATATTTGCAGACAGGTTCTACACCACCAGGGCACTCATTGACTATTTGCTTCAGCAAAAGCAATACTATACTGGCACCCTCCAGTCAAACCGAATTGGCTTTCCATTAGAAATAAAAGCACTTTCCATACCACACATGGAACGGACATGCTGGCAAACTAAAGATTCATCTTTGCTTTGTATTGGATGGAGGGATAAGAAAGCAAAAAAGCCAGTAATCATTGTTTCCACCAAAACAAATACAGGAATGACTACCACGACAAAACCAAAGCCAATAACAGTCCATGACTATAATCAGAGCATGAATGGATGTGACCGTGCTGATCAAATGCTTGGGTATTATGGCATTCACAAACGACGCAGCAACAAGTGGTGGGAAAAAATATTCTACTGGATAATGGAAATTACTTGTACCAATGCTTTCATCCTCTATAGGCTCACAGGCAGTAGAAAAATGACATTAAAACAGTTCAAAATATCTCTGATTGATGCTTTGCTTCAGTGGGCCGCAGATCTAATGCCCGAGCCACAGAGGAGTATCAAGGCAACCCCGGGAAGACCAAGGACAGCCAACCCAATTCAGAGGCTTGAAGGAGCTAAGCATATGATAGCTTACACAGAAAAAGACAGAAGATGTAGAGTCTGCAGCAAACCAGATTCTCCAAAAAGAACAAATTTTATTTGCGAGGGTTGCGATGATTATCCTCACCTCCACCCAAAACACTGCTTCAAGATATGGCATACGCAAGTCACCATTGACTAAAATGTAAATATCCTTTCAGATAAAATTGTGTACATATTGTTTATGCATAATAATGTAAGTACAATACAATGTATGATTTACTTTGAATATGACCTTTTTGTTTCCAAATTTTAATAATGATAGTACGGTCCGCTGGAGAGTCTCTTAAACATTAACAAAACATCACAGAAAGCTGAAACTTGTAATTAATATTCATATATGGATTAGTGTTATTTTTAAAAAAACATGGAGCACTTTGGATAATATTTCAGTCTTTATGCATGGGTTGGTGGGTACATTTTTCATTCACTAAAATGAATTTTTAAAAAAAATTGTTCACATTATTACTGATAATTGAATATAATATGAAGAATAGCACTTAAAAGCCCCAATATTATAATTCTAAATATATTTATCTTTACTGTGAAACATAATTTGTGTGTCTTTTGTTGTGTAATATCAACACAATATATGATTTAATTTAAAAGTTCACGCGGCCTTGAATATCTTCTTTTTTATTTTAATGATGATGGTACGGTCTGCTGGATGGTCTGTAAAACATTAACAAAATATCACAGGAAGCTAACACTTGTAAATAATATTCATATATGGATTAGTGTTATTCTAAAAGATGCTGGAGCACTCTGGATAATGTTTCAGTTTTTATGCATGGGTTGGTGAGTACATTTTTCATTCACTGAAATGAGTTTTTATTAAAAAAGTAGTCTATAAAATATGTAGAATATCACTAACATCCTTCATATTCTAATTCTACATTCATTTATCTTTTCTATGATGTATAATATGTGTGTCTTTGTTGTATAAAAACAATACAATATATGATTTAATTTGAAAGCTTCACGCGGCCTATAATGTCCTTTTTCTTTCCAAATGTCTATAATGTTTTTATGGTTCGCTGGATGGTCTGTAAAACATTAACAAAATATCACAGAAAGCTGACACTTGTAAATAAGATTCATGTATGGATTAGTGATATTTTAAAAGACAATAGAGCACTCTGGATAATATTTCAGTCCATTGCATGGGTTGGTAAATACATTTTTGATAGTCTAAAATTATGTTTTTCTTGAAAGTGGTCTATACTATTACTCATAACTGATTAATATATGTAGAATATCACTAAAAGTCCTTCATATACTAACTCTACATTCATTTATCTTTACTGTGATGTATAATATGTGTGTCTTTGTTGTGTAATAAATCAGAAACTTTAGAATTTATAAAGGTACTGCTTTAAGGTACAAAAATAGTTCTGGCAAAACTGATGAAAAAATTCCGGCCTGCAAGAGTTAACAAACACATACCAAATCTTGCTATGTTAATCAATCAATCAATACATTTGAGTTACCTATAGGAGGAGAGGCCTTTAACAAACACATACCAAATCTTGTTATGTCAATCAATCAATCAATACTTTTGAGTTACCTATAGGAGGAGAGGCCTTTAACAAACACATACAAAATCTTGTTATGTCAATCAATCAATCAATACATTTGAGTTACCTATAGGAGGAGAGGCCTTTAACAAATACATACCACATCTTGTTATGTCAATCAATCAATCAATACATTTGAGTTACCTATAGGAGGAGAGGCCTTTAACAAACCCATACTAAATGTGAGCAACCCTGAGCCCATATCAGTAAGGAATCAGCAACTGGTACAGACAGATACCTTCACATACCTAGGAAGCATAGTAACACCAGACGGTGGGGCAGGCAAAGACATCAACATCAGAATGAATAAGGCAAGAACAGCCTTCTTTAGCCTAAATAACATCTGGAAGTCCTCCCAATACAGCACAAGCACAAAATTAAGATTATACCAGAGTTGCGTGCTTTCTGTGCTTCTCTATGGTGCGGAATGCTGGAGAGTCACAGAGAAGGAAATGTCAAAATTGTCCTCTTTTCACACAACATGCCTAAGAAAAATTCACCGAATCTTTTGGCCGAATACCATCACCAACCAAGATCTGCTTACTCGTAGCAAGCAAGAGGACATGCATACCATCATAGCTGGCAGACGCTGGAGCTGGGTTGGTCATGTCCTCAGAAGAGACCCTGATGCCATCACAAGAACAGCTATGCTTTGGACCCCTGAAGGAAAGCGAAAGAGAGGCCGACCAAAAACAACTTGGCGGAGGACTGTGGAGGCTGAGATGCAAAGAATGAACCAGAGTTGGGGCACTGTACGAAGGATGGCCACCGACCGTGCAAAGTGGAATCAATTTGTTGTTGCCCTACAAGACACCACTAGACGTGATGGCCACTGACTGCTTTGACGGTCGGTGGTTAAGGATCGAAGAAGAAGAAGAATAGGAGGAGAGGCCTTTAACAAACACATACAAAATCTTACTATGTTAATCAATCAATCAATACTTTTGAGTTACCTATAGGAGGAGAGGCCTTTAACAAACACATACAAAATCTTGTTATGTCAATCAATCAATCAATACATTTGAGTTACCTATAGGAGGAGAGGCCTTTAACAAACACATACCAAATCTTGTTATGTCAATCAATCAATCAATACATTTGAGTTACCTATAGGAGGAGAGGCCTTTAACAAACCCATACTAAATCTTGTTATGTCAATCAATCAATCATTACATTTGAGTTACCTATAGGAGGAGAGGCCTTTAACAAACACATACTAAATCTTGTTATGTCAATCAATCAATCAATACATTTGAGTTACCTATAGGAGGAGAGGCCTTTAACAAACGCATACCAAATCCTGTTATGTCAATCAATCAATCAATACCCTTTAGCTCTCGAAGAAGCACAGGCCTTCAACAAACACATGTCAAGTCTTCCTGTCCTGTGCCACCATCTGCTCAAGTTCTGTCCATGTTTTCCTCATCATTTTCTCTGCCTCTCTTTTCCTGTGGTTTCCAGAACAAGGACTACCTTGTAATGCTATTAACAGGTATCCTCAATGTGTTTCCTATTCATCACCAGCGTCTTCTTCTCAACTCTTGTTCCACTGGCATTTGTCTAGTTCTTGTCATCAGCTCCACATTTGTGACGTTGTCATACCATTTCAGTCCTTCTACTCTACGCAAGCACTCATTTATAAAAGTCTGTAGCTTTTTAGTTGTTGTTTTTGTTGCTCTCCATGTCTCAGACCCAAACAATAGGACTAACTTGACATTTGAGTTAAAGATTCGTATTTTCACGTTGGACTTGATTTCTCTTGTTCTCCATATGTTTCCCAATGCAATGAAAGCTCCTCTTGCTATTCGTATTCTTATTTTATTGTCTGTCCCTCCAACTTCGTCTATACTACACTGTCAAGATATGTGTACAACTCTACATCTTGTTGTGGTGTTTCTTCAAGTTCAATCTTGTTATCATTTCTCGCATTTATTCTCATAATCTTTGTCTTTTCCCTGTGTATTTTGAGGCCCACTTGTAGTGACCTCTCTTAGAGAATTTTCATTTTCTCTTGCATCTGAATATGGTTATGGAACAGAAGAGCCAAGTCATCTGCAAAATCCAGATTATCAAGCTGTATTGTCAAATTCCATTTCTGTTGTGTGATGTCAATGTTTTCATAACCCTATGTATTGCCAGTAAGAAAAAAAATGGAGACAAGAGGTATCCCTGTCTCACTCCCATTCTAATCCTAAACGGTTCTGTAAGTAGGTACCACAAAGTGATTTTTCATTTGGTTTTTACAGTGTCTTTGTTTATAGATCTTAATGGATCTCTTTGAGCCATGAAATTTCCTTTTTAAATTTTAAAAATCAGACATCAAACAACCGAGTTACAGCATTTCAAAATTGTGGTGAATTACACAATTTTTCAAACATCTTCACACCAAATTAATTGCCCAAATTTGTACAATCATAACTACAGTCAACAAAAACTTACCAAGTCAATAATGCTTTTTGTACAAAGTCATACAAGTCCTTATTGCAGAAAAGAAACATGGAAAGTACAACAAATCAATTAAATGAATTATGGTCCATCAAAATTGACAAAAAATACAATTTCAAGTCTCATTGTTGTGCTCACAAAGTGCAAATATGCATTTTCATGCACTCATAAATCAAAAACTACACATAGGAAAGCTATAAGATTTATTGAGCTTAAAGAGAGCATTATATCCTTAATGCTTAATTTTTTTGAGCCACATGAAATACTGAATACTATAAAACTGCATTATGTGAAAATGGATCAAAGGCTAAATTTGCAGTTGGGAAGAAAAATCTCACGAAATTCCAAATGTTGTCATAAAATCATGAATATTGCAGCAAAAGAGCTGAAAACTTCCATATTTATGTAATTTGAGTTGTACATTTCAAATTAATGGTTATTTTCTTGATTGAAACAACCTTTACTGCTTAAAATTTCATTTTTAGAAACAAAGAAACATTACATATTTTCCATGTCCAACTCACTGTCACTTGAGGTCAGCTACACATGACTTCTTCTGAGGTGGTGGTGAAGTTGAATCTTCATCAATATCTTGTAAAAGGGTTGAATACAGTATCCTGACTGAACCAGAGAGGCGAAGATGCTTTTTCTCCAAGAAAACTTTTACTATACCTTATCTGCATCTTGAGATCGTTGGCATTGCCTCTCTTGAACAGAGCATCCACATCCGCCTTTGTTTTACAAGGTTCCCCCTGGGCTATGATGGCATCAAGGATAGCTGTCTTCATCTCAATCAATTTTATATCCTTTCCCTTCTTTTGTCTATCATTTTCTGTTAATTTCTCCTTTATCTTCTCCCTACCTAACCTCACTGACTCCTTGTGTTTCTTTCTTAATAATGATGCATTCTTTGTGGCTGCTGTCATGATTTTTGTTCTCTCCTCACCCTTTTGTTTCCCCAACCACTTGGCTGTCTTGTTGTGTTTCCACATGCTAATTGTGGATCTGTGGTGCGTTTTAGCATTTCTCCTATTTAACATGTCATAGTCTAAGTCTCCGAACAGCCTCTCTCCAACTAAATTTGTCAGTGGACATGTGTCGAGTACTTTCTGCACTTCCTCTTTTATCTCATCGCCAAACACACCTCCCTCAAGAAAATCATTAAGCTGCCGCCAATAATTGTGTGTTCAGAAAGTCCTCAAGTGAATCTCCTCTCAGGGCACTGGCTTGTTGTACTGACATCTCAGAGCTATGCCAGCGGGAGTTTTACTCCTGGAAGGTTCTACCAAGCTGGACAGGTTTGCGAGTGCAGGGGTCAGACAAAAGCAGACACCCTGGTCCTCAAGTTTGGGGGTTTTAGCATAGGGATGAAACCCCTGTCTATGTAAAAAAAATTGAAGTTATGGAAACAACAACAAATAAACAAACTTTGCTGCGGGATGGACATCCGGAGTCTGAGGCTCGTATGACTGTCAGTGGTGAAAGCCGAAAGGAAGCCACTGACACAAGAACGGACGTCCTGACCGCAAAACATGATACAAGTATAGGATTTTGGAATGTCAGGACAATGAATGAGACGGGTAAACTAAAACAGGTCATGGCAGAAATGAGAAACTATAGGTTACACATTCTAGGGATAAGTGAGAGCAGATGGACAGGGGCAGGAAAAGTTAAAACAGCAACAGGAGAAACAGTACTTTACTCTGGAAGAGAGGATGGACAGCACAATGAAGGCATAGCCATTATTCTACAGAAAGGAATAGAAAGGACATTACTGGAATGGAAACCCATAAACAACAGACTGATAAGATTAAGATTGAGAGGTAGATTCACCAATACTGCAATAATACAATGCTACGCACCAACGAATGACAGCGATGAAGAGGTCAAGGATGAATTCTATCAACAACTGCAGAAAGAAATTGAAGACACACCTAGATATGATCTTATTATAGTAATGGGAGACCTCAATGCAAAAGCTGGTACACACAATACATATAATGAAAGAGTAATGGGGAAATGCGGGAGCGGAACAGCAAACGAAAATGGGGATAAGTTAATAAGTTTCTGTAGTATTAACAACCTGGTCATTGGAGGAACACTTTTCCCACATAAAGAAATTCACAAATTAACATGGGAATCACCAAATGGTTGGGACAGAAACCAGATAGACCACATCATGGTTAACGGTAGATGGAGACATGCATTACAAGATGTGAAGGTAAGAAGAGGTGCAGATGTGGGAAGTGATCACCATTTAGTAGTAGCAAAACCGAAAGTGAAACTAAGAAGGGCTGGACCAACTGTAACTACACAGAAAAGGTTTGACATCAGCAAATTGAAGGACCCCCTTACCAGAAAAGCTTTTGCTGCTGACATAAAGAAACGATATCAATTTGCCAAAAGTCAGGAAAAGACATTGACTGATGATATAGACCAGAAATTCAACATCATTTCAACAATATATAAGGAAAGCAGCAAATCATGCTTGGGATTCCAGGAAAGGAAGAAGCAAGACTGGATAACACCAGAAACATTAAACACCATAACACTGAGAAAGGAAATGAAAAGAAAGAAAACAGAAGCAAAGTCCCCCAGGTTAAAGCAACTATATAGCGAACAGTACAGTCAGCTGGACAAGGAAGTTAAACACCAAACCCGAGCCAACAAAAGGAATTTCCTAGACGATCTTGCAAGACAGGCAGAAGAGGCAGCACTGAGAAATGAACAAAGCACAGTATGCAAAATAACTAAATTCATCAGCGGAAAATGAGGTGGAAACAATATTACATTAGTAAGAGATAAGCAAGGAAATCTCATCACGACAGCAGAGGGACAGGAAACAAGATGGGCAGAGCACTTCAGAGAAACTCTGAACAAGGAACCACCAGAGACACAATTGAATGTTCCTGAGGCTGAAAACGATCTAGATGTAAATACAGACATTCCACAAAAAGAAGAAATCATCACAGCAATCAAAGGGTTAAAGAATGGAAAAGCTCCTAGCCATGATAACTTAAATGCAGAGCTATTTAAGACAGACCCTGAGCAAGCAGCAGAACTATTAGAACCACTATTTGCACAAATCTGGAAAATGGGGAAAACACCATCAGAGTGGAACAAAGGAATAATTGTCAAATTGCCCAAGAAGGGAGACCTTGCAGACTGCAATAATTGGAGAGGAATCACTCTTCTCTCAGTTCCCAGCAAAATACTAGGCAGGATAATTATAGAGATATTCAAAAGCAGTAGACCACAAGCTGAGGAAAGAACAAGCAGGATTTAGAAAGAACAGAAGATGTGTAGATCATATATTCACTCTCAGGAACATTATAGAGCAGTGCTCAGAATGGCAAAGACAGCTGTACATTAATTTCGTTGATTTTGAAAAGGCTTTTGACAGCATACATAGGGACAGTTTGTGGAAAATACTGAGGGCTTATGGAATTCCAAGCTGCATAGTGTCAATCATAAAAAGCCTCTATGCCAACTTTACGTGTAGTGTTGGGCAGAGCAACCTAACCTTTGAGGTGAAGACAGGAGTTCGACAGGAATGTCCCTTATCAACTACTCTAATTTTAACAGTCATAGATTGGGTGATGCGCCAGACAACACAGTGCAGTTCAAGAGGAATAAGATGGACTACATTTTCTACATTGGAAAATCTGGAATATGCAGATGACATACTAGCACATTCACAGTAAATTAATATGAAACAAATATAAAGGTATGTTATCAGGCACTTGCAGGAAATAAAGAAGTAGAACACCGCTTGCATGGCTAGGCGGGGTTGTCGCACGGAAGGTCCAGTGTTCAAATCCTGGGTAAGCCCCTCATGTCTGTTGTTTTTCTGTTGTCTGGTGTTCTACTTCTTTATTTCCTGCGAGTGCCTGATAACATACCTTTATATTTGTTTCATATTAATTTACTGTTTACAGGCCTCGGGTTTCCCTTCCTTATGTGTAGCACATTCACATCAACACATCCAGGAAAAAATGGATAGACTTAATAAGTTTAGCCAGCAGGTGGGCTTGAACATCAATTTAAAGAAGTCAGAGGTCATGACGCTCAATGTGAACAACCCTGAGCCCATATCAGTAAGGAATCAGCAACTGGTACAGACAGACACCTTCACATGCCTAGGATGCATAGTAACACCAGATGGCGGAGCAAGCAAAGACATCAACAACAGAATGAACAAAGCAAGAACAGCCTTTTTTAGTCTAGGCAACATCTGGAGGTCCTCTCGGCACTGCATGGGCACAGAGGTGGGATTGTATCGGAGCTGTGTGCTTTCTGTGCTTCTCTGTGGCGCAGAGGGCTGGGGAGTTACAGAGAAGGAAATGTCGAAATTGTCCTCTTTTCACACAACATGCCTAAGGAAAATTCACCGAATCTTTTGGCCGAATACCATCACCAACCAAAATCTGCTTACTCGGAGCAAGCAAGAGGACATGCACACCATCATAGCTGGCAGACGCTGGAGCTGGGTTGGCCATGTCCTCAGAAGAGACCCCGATGCCATCACAAGAACAGCTATGCTTTGGACACCTGAAGGAAAACGAAAGAGAGGCTGACCAAAAACAACCTGGCGGAGGACTGTGGAGGTTGAGATGCAAAGAATGAACCAGAGTTGGGGCACTGTACGAAGGATGGCCGCCGACCGAGCAAAGTGGAATCAATTTGTTGTTGCCCTACAAGACGCCACTAGGCATGATGGCCACTGACTGCTTTGATGGTTGGCGGTTAAGGATCAAAGAAGAAGAAGTACTGACATCTGGCACCTTACTGTTGCTGTCCTTTACTCACATTCTGTTCAGGTAGCACAGTCAGAAACCAACGGCAAACTTGGTATCATTTCTATATCTCACAATCAAAGTCATGTCCCAGTCAAGTATAATAAATGGATGATGAAAAAGACATGAAAATGTGTTATCATTCATAATTGAGATGGTATCACAATGAATTATATTAATAAAAAGTTAGATCTAAAGTGGGGTGAAAATTAAGTTTTAAGTTAATTACCAACGAAACTTGTCTTAACTGCACACAATGGAAGCTAAGGGACATAATTATGAATTATGTGTGAAGTGAATGAAATATGTAGTTATTTCCCTTTTAAAGTGTAAATCAATGAGACAAAATATGAATTACTGGTACTATGAAATGTCCGAACAAGATAGATAAATGTTATGTCAGTAGAACAAGAGTTCACATCTGTACTTGAAATCCATTTCACTGTACCGCGACAATGTTATTGAGGACACTTGCAACGGCATCATTCTGTGTGATGAATGGTCATGAAAAGTACTCTCAGGAAATCAAGCAGGCTGAATACTGCATCAACATTATTGTTCTACAAGACAGCATAAAAACATGTCCAATATTCATGACATTAAGTGTCAAACAAGTTCCAAAGCGAATTGAGAGTCGTTAAGTTTTCCAACAAACGTAAGCAACTGTCACATGTTTCTGATCAAGAATTGACAAAAAACATGTTCCATTCCAAGCCAATGGATGATGGATCATCAAGTTCAAGTGATAAAAGCTGGTGATAGTAGGCTTCATTAGCTCATAGTCGTAGATCTGCAGTAAGATCCAATTTCTGTAGTAAATGATAAAAATTTCATCAAGTCCACGATGATGTTGCTGTGCCCCCAAACACAAGTACAAGTTCCAGTAAGCGCTGTGTAAATCATCTGACAAGTAAATGATTAGCAGTTCATGAAACAGTTGTCAGAAAATTGAATACACTGTTCAATATATAGTAGTGCTTGAATGGAAAGTTCATAAGCAGGTCAAACATCTGTGGTAACATCATGCAGACATCTTGATATGGCATCGGCTAGGGTATTTTGTGCCCTTGATAGCTCTAATGTCACAGTGGAAGGGCTGCATGGCAATAGAATACCTGGCAACTGAGTTCTTGTTGTTATACCTCTTTAAGTACTAGAGAGCTCATTGATGGGAGACGTTGATGACTGGATGCAGAATGCAATCAACCTCTTACATGAGTGCTCTACCTATGCCCATCAGAGAGGTGTCTGTGTGAAGAATAAAAGGTAATCTTTTATCTGGCAATCTTAATATAGGCGGTGATGAAAACTGATATTTAATTTTAGCTAAGGCAGTCTGACATGCTTCACTCCAACGTACCACACTGGGACAACCCTTTTATAACAAAGCAGACAAATCTGAAGTGATGGATGAAAGATTAGGTGTGAACTTGTGCAAAGACCTGTAAGAAAAATGTATTAATCCAGGTAGAATCTGAACTTCATGCCTAGGCAATACCTAAAGTACAATATGAATTAGTGATTTTAAAAAAATAATTTGATGTATGAATGACGAGTATAAAGAAAAATGAAGAACCCAGAAGACAGATGCTACTGAATAAAAGATGCACCCTAGACAACACTAAAACTTGCATGGTGCTGAGTTAGAAACCAAACTGACATCAAGGCAATCGTCCCGAAAATAGGCTCCGTTATCAAGTTTGACAATTCTGTGAGCATCGACATGTGAGTAACAATAAACAAATGCTTCTTTTTGAAAAGAGCTGGGAATAGATAAAAGATGCAAAAACTTGGCATGCGCAGTGGCATGAAAAAATTCACCTAGCGCGTGCCATGTTGTGCCTGGTGGCAAATTTCACACTAATATGGTGCGAGAGTGTGGATTGTGGCCACCATAAGAAATCTTAGCAGAATGAAATCGTGCATGAGGAAGGTGTGCACCTCTAGGTGAATCAGATACATTGACATAAGGTTCCTATTACATGTATTAACATACTGATTGGACTGAGTCTGTGTTACAACTAGAATAAATATAGAGGATCATGCAGGATATGTGAATGATTGCAGGTTTTCATACAGGACAATTATGGTCAGCATAATAACAAAAGCCGGCAGGTGAACAGGTCCATGGGAAAACATGGTTGACATTTATTGTACGTTCATCACAGGATGACATCCAATCAAGGTATATACATGGCATAGTATATGGCAGGAAAACATGTAAATCCGATAACCAGTTACGTCAGTCAATAACGAGCCTCAGTCATTAGGCCTTCTTCATCTCCACAGTTAATAGTACAGTAAATATAGGTCTATATATATAAATCTTTCATCAATCCTGGCCGTGTACTAGTAGGTAGGGCAATACCCACGGCATTCAAGTAATGTGGTGGAAAAACTGATGATGGCGACCTAAACTCAGTTACCTCAATATCTTTAAGATACTCCTTACGAAAATATCAAAGGGGTTGTGCAAGACTTCTCAATAAGTTTCCTTCCCCATCTGGAACGTTCTTAACAATTTGGCAGAATTTGAAAACAATACATTTAATGCCCCAGTTAGAAAACCACTCTCCATAAAAATCCTGGGGCTTGGCAAAAATCACGTCCACCTCAACCAGTGAACGAATTTGAAAAGCCCAAATAATTAACACTTCGAACCCACGACAAGTGACGAACTACATCACTAGTGACTGTCGCTCACCATGGGTGAATGCTTCATGCAAAAAGTAGTTTGTCTACAGTCGAACACAATTCCTCAAATAAAATGGACATGTGCTAGCGTGTAATAACATGCTACAACATATTACCCCAAATCTATCCTTAACAGTATGATTAATATGTCTTTGAGATGTATTTGAACCTGTAGGTTTCGAGCAAGGTTGTTTTTTAAGAGGCTGCTCATATGGTTTAACAAGATCATTCTTAACAATCTTATCGATAAAGTTTGGTCACCCAGTTCACCAACATGGTGTGCACCAATACGACTTGTATCAGTTAAATTAGTGTCATACTTGTGAAATTGGTCTGCCTTCTCCACGACATGATTTACAGGGAACCTGTCATTCCTTAAACACATTTTCCTTACTGGGCATAGATTTGCCTGTTTGGTGGTTCGTCACAACCTTACTACTACCAGAATTAGCGGTGGAAGAGTGATGCTGAGGGAAGTTGTACATGCCTCTAAATGGTAACCTTACTTTTCCAGGGTGTTCTGACACATCAAAATCACTCCTGGTACTCCTGACATGTTGTACAGCATTATTGTCATGTTGTGCAGACGCTGCAACATACTCGTTTGGGTTATTAGCACATGATATAGAAATAATGTCATCATCCCTGTGTAACAGAATATTAAGCTTTAAAACAATATCCAATAAACCATCGACTCTTCTACGTAATATCGCAATTTCACACCTTAGCTGAGAGATTTCCTCACCTTGCTTGACATTTACTTTTTCAAGTTCACTCTTACTTCATTCAGCAGTAATGACTCTGATGTAGCCAATTTTCCTCATATTTACTTTCGAGGTGAACATATGAATGTTCATCATCTCGCGCTACCATTTCCTTGTCCTGAGTGACCACCTCCTTGTCATGAGTGATTGATCTCAAACGAGTCACTTCCAATTTCAAGTCTTGAAGTTGAGCAACATGAGACTGAGTTTCTCTTTGTAATCTCTTTTCCATTTTTTTTTTCTCTCCTTCTTATCCTTTGTCTGGTCATTTTCTTTAATTTCTTCCACCAACACATGTGGTTGTAATCAAGCAACCTCTGACATAAGCTCCTGAATTCTCAAACATTTTGTGTATGACTTTCTAGCTTTAAAGCTACATTTGACTGATCAAATGATTTCAGATAACAACGCCTGAATGTGAATGCTCTGTGCATGAAGTTTTCTTTGGGAGGCTGTGGAATTATCTTGTGAAATCTTTAATGTAAGATCTTTAATCTCAGATTCTAAAACTTTATCTTTATTCATGGTAGATTCTAGTGAAGCTTCTGAACTGGCAAACTCCAATGTTCTCAATCTAGAACCATTATCATTGTCCGGAGATTTTAGCAATCTCACCTCTTTGCTAAATCAGAGGCACATCTCCAATCCAACCTGCAAGTCTGGAAGGAAGAGCTGGAGAAGAGAGGGATGGTCATAAGTAGCTCTAAAACAAAATCCATGGTGATATCATGAGAAGAAAGTGGACATCAGATTAAGCTGGGAGAACAGGTCCTGGAGCAGGTCAACCACTTTAAATACCTCGGAGCTATTATAGACCGAAAGGGAGGCATCAAAGAAGAGTTGGCCACTCGAAAAGCAGCAGCTGGGAGATTTTTTCAGGCCATAAATCGAGGATTCCTCAGCAAGAGAGAGATTGGTAAGAAAATGAAGATGGCTGTATACCGCTCCACCTATGTCCCAGTCTTGACATATGGATGCGAGTCATGGGCAATGACTACAACCCATAAAAGCCAGATCCAAACCTCAGAAATGAGATATCTGAGGAAGGTGGTTGAAGTAACAAGAAGAGACATGGTACGCAACCAGGCGATATGAAAGGCCTTAAATCCTACCCCCTGCAGACCCAAGTAGAACAGTCCCAATTAAGATGGTTTGGCCATGTCTGCAGAATGGGAGAAGATCGGCTTCCATGACAAGCATGAGAAACAAAGAGCCAAGGATCCAGACCCTGAGGATGACCCAGAGTCCGCTGGGAGGACAACATTAGACAATCTTTGAAGGACCGAGGACTAGAATGGAACCAAGCCAGGAGGAAGACAGCCGATAGGATAGTCTGGCACTCTCTCTTCCAAACCTCTACACCTCACGGTAGAAGGGGAACGACTAAGTAAGTAAGTAAGTAAGTGAGAAATTCTGACAGTCTTGGTAAGCAAGTTTAGTAATTGATCCTCAGTATAAAAATTTGTGCTCAGGATATGTGATAAGTCAAAGTAAGCCTTCATTTCAACAATATACAAGGAAAGCAGCAAATCATGCTAGGGATTCCAAGAAGAAAAGAGACAAGATTGGATAACCCCAGAAACGTTAAACATAATAGCGATGAGAAAAGAAATAAAATAAAGAAAATAGAAGCAAAGTTTTCCAGGTTAAAAGAAATACATAGTGAATAGTACAGTCAGCTGGACAGGAAGTAAAATGTCAAACTCGAGCCAACAAAAGGAAATTGCTGGATGATCTTGCAAAACATGCAGAAGAGGCAGTACTGAGAGATGAACAAAGGACAGTTTGCAAAATAACTAAAACTATCAGCAGAAAATGAGGTGCAAACAATATTACGTTAGTAAAAGACAAGCAAGGAAATCTCGTCACCACAGCACAAGGGCAGGAAAAAAGATGGGCAGAGCACTTCAGAGAAACACTGAATAAGGAACCACCAGAGATGCAGATGAATGTTCTTGAGGCTGAAAGTGACGTAGACATAAATACAGACATTCCACGAAGAGAAGAAATCATCATAGCTATCAAAGGGTTCACCCGTGTTTTGCTGGGGCCCGAAAGGGGAGCAAAGAATAGTAACACTGTACCTGATCATTGCAATGTTGTAAAACGCAACTAAGGAGGGTTGGGCATGGGGCTGGTTACCCGATCCGTAAAAATATGTTTACCAAAACACTTCACCAAACATGGACAAGACAAATACAGAATATAAATCAACTCAGCCGCCCAAGACAGAAGAAGGTCCTCTAGAAAGGAGGCACATGAAGCAGCCCAGAAAAAGCTGAAAGGAGTCTGGGTTGCCAACTAACCTTTTTTCATCTAGGAAAATCTCCAGGATTGGCACCTGGAATGTTTGCACTCTATGTGAACAAGGGAAAACTGCACAAGTAGCAGCAGAAATGTCAAATTACAGGATTGATTTCCTGGGTCTCTGCGAGTCATGGTGGAAGGGTATAGAGAGGAAGAGATTGATCACAGCAGAAATGGTGTTGTCTTCAGGGCATGAGGAGGAAAGAGCCAACCACAGTGATGGGGTGGCTGTAATGCTGTCTAGAGAAGCACAGACGGCAAATAGAATGGGAAGCAATGGGGCCCCGAATTATAACAGCAAGGTTTAAACCAGCCAAAAGGAAAGAAAATATAAACATCATCCAGTGTTATGCACCAACAAATGATACAGAAGAATCTGAGAAAGAACACTTTTACACCAGACTACACAATGTCTTGGACAAAAAGAAAAGAAAGGACATCACAATTTTGATGGGGGACCAAAATGCGAAAATAGGAACAGACAACACTGGATTTGAAGAACTCATGGGACAGCATGGATTAGGTATGATGAACGAGAATGGGGAACTATTAGCTAACTTCTGTGCTTCAAATCAACTAGCTATAGGAGGAAGCATATTTCCACATAAAAGAATACATAAAGCAACATGGATATCAGCAGACCACAGAACTGAGAAACAGATTGATCACATATGCATAAGTAAGAAGTTTAGGTCATCGTGGCATGAAGTGAAAGTATGTAAAGGAGCAGATATTGTATCAGACCACCATCTTATGTTGGCTAAAACAAAATTAAAACTCAAGAAATTTACAACAGTAAATACGTAGCTATAGACAACAGTACAATGTGGGATATCTAAGAAATCAGGAAACAAGAGAACAATTTTCAATCACAGTATCCAACAAATACCAAGTACTCCAACAGCTAGAAGATGAAGCAGACAAGGAACAGCACTGGCAACAAATAAAAAATATATGGAACGAAACATGTGAAGAAGTACTGAGAAAAAGACAACATCAGCACAAAGCATGGATAACAACAGAAACCATTACCAAGATAGAAGACAGGAAAAATAAGAAAGCAGATTTAAACAGAAGCAAAACCAGAAGTTCCAAAGCCAAGGCTCATGAAGTGTACACAGAAGCAAACAAAGAAGTAAGAAGAAGTATCAAAAGAGACAAGAGGAAGTATATTGAATATTTGGCAAGGGAAGCAGAGGAAGCATATTGAATATTTGGCAAGGGAAGCAGAGGAAGCTGCAACCAATTGAAATATGAGGGACTTGTTCAACAACACAAAGAAGCTAACAGGGAAATATAAGCAAGCAAATAGCCTCATAAAAGATAAGAATGGAAAACTGCTTAGTAATATACAAGAACAAATGAAGAGATGGAAAGAACATTCTGAGGAACTTCTCAACAGACCATCTCCAACTAATGCTCCAGACATCAAGCCAGCAGAAGAGGAACTACTAAGCAGATGTGAACGACCAAGTAGAGAAGAAATAAAGAAAGCCATAAAGCTTCTTACTTACTTACTTACTTAGTCGTTCCCCTTCTACCGTGAGGTGTAGAGGTTTGGAAGAGAGAGCGCCAGACTATCCTATTGGCTGTCTTCCTCCTGGCCTGGTTCCATTCTAGTCCTCGGTCCTTCAAAGATTGTCTAATGTTGTCCTCCCAGCAAACTCTGGGTTGTCCTGGGGGTCTGGATCCCTGGCTCTTTGTTTCCCATGCTTGTCATGGTAGCCGATCTTCTCCCATTCTGCAGACATGGACAAACCATCTTAGTTGGGACTGTTCTTCTTGGGTCTGCAGGGGGTGGGATTTTAGGCCTTGACGTATCATCTGGTTGCGGACCATGTCTCTTCTTGTTACTTCAACCACCTTCCTCAGATACCTCATTTCTGAGGTTTCGATCTGGCTTTTGTGGGTTGTAATCATTGCCCATGACTTGCATCCATATGTCAAGATGGGGACATAGGTGGACCAGTATACAGCCCTCTTTGTTGTTTTTACCAACCTCTCTCTTGCTGAGGAATCCTCGATTTATGGCCTGAAAAAGTCTCCCAGCTGCTGATTTTCGAGTGGCCAACTCTTCTTTGATGCCTCCCTTTTAGTTTATAATAGCTCCGAGATATTTAAAGTGGTCGACCTGCTCCAGGACCTGTTCTCCCAGCTTAATCTGATGTCTACTTTCTTCTCATGATATCACTATGGATTTTGTTTTAGAGCTGCTTATGACCCTCCCTCTCTTCCTTAGCTCTTCCTTCCAGACTTGCAGGTTGGATTGGAGATGTGCCTCTGATTTAGCAATCAGGGCAACATCATCAGCAAATGCCAGCTCTGAAATACAGATCTGTGTCATTTTCCAGTACCCCACTGAATACTTTCTTGTTCTCTCCTTACATGCCTTAATAGCATCATCCATGAGGAGAATGAAAAGTAACAGAAGAGGAGCTGCAAATCAGCTGTAAATTACCAAGTAGAGAAGAAATAAAGAAAGCCATAAAGCTTCTGAAAGATGGAAAAACAGCTGGTCCAGATGGAATTCCAGCAGAGGCTATCAAAACATATATTTATTCCTCTACAGAGATATTATACAAACTACTTGGCAAAGTCTGGGAGAGAGAAATACCAGCAGAATGGAAGGAAGGTTATCTGGTCAAGTTGCCAAAGAATTTTACAACAGTGCACAAATTATAAGGGAATAATGTTACTCTGTGCCAGGAAGAGTATTAGACAGAATCATCCTTGAGAGATTAAAAGAGCCCATAGACAAGCAACTGAGAAATGAACAAGCAGATCCTGTACAGACCAGACAGCCACATTTAAAATAATAGCTGAACAAAGTCTGAAATGGAACTCACTGCTATACATTGGATTCATGGATTATAACAAGGCATTTGACAGTGTAGACAGAGAATCACTTTAAAAATTGATGAGGCATTATGGAGTTCCCATAAAGATCATTAACTTAATAAGGAAGACCTATGAAGATGTGACATGCAGAGTTCTTCATGAAGGACAGCTTACAGAACCGTTTAGGATTAGAACAGGAGTGAGACAGGGATGCTTCTTGTCTTCATTTCTTTTCTTACTTGCAGTAGATTGGGTTATGAAAACATCGACATCACACAACAGAAATGGAATCCATTGGAATCTGACTAAACAGCTTGATGATCTGGATTTTGCAGATGACCTGGCTCTTCAGTCCCATAACCTTATCAAAGATTATGAGAATAAATGCAAGAAATGATAACAATGTTGAAGAAACACTACTAAAGGATGTAGAATCGTTCACATATTTTGGCAGTAATATAGACAGAGTTGGAGGGACAGACAATGATATCAAAAATAAGAATACAAAAAACAAGAAGAGCTTTAATTGCATTGGGAAACATATGGAGAACAAGAGAAATCAAGTCCAACACCAAAATAAGAATCTTCAACTCAAATGTCAAGTAAGTACTATTATATGACTCTGAAACATGGAGAACAACAAAGACAACAACCAAAAAGCTACAGACTTTCATAAATGGGTGCTTGCGTGGAATAATAATCTTCAACTCAAATGTCGTCAGTCCTATTGTATGGCACTGAGACATGAAGAGTAACAAAAACAACCAAAAAGCTACAGACTTTTATAAGTGGGTGCTTGTGTAGAATAGAAGGACTGAAATGGTATTACAAAGTCCCAAATGTGGAATTTATGACAAGAACCAAACAAGTGCCAGTAGAACAAAAGTTGAGAAGAAGATGCTGGTGATGGATAGGATACACATTGAGGAGACCTGTTGCATTACAAGGCAGTCCTCAGGAACATTACAGTGCTCAGATTAGAAGAGACAGCTATATATTAACTTTGTTGATTTTCAGAAGGCTTCTGACAGCACACACAGGGACATCCTATAGAAAATACTGAGGGCAAATGGAATTCCCAGCTGCATTGTTTCCATTATAAAAAGCATCTACTCTAACTTTACATGCAGTGTTGGGTTGAGCAACCTAACTTTTGAGGTGAAGACAAGAGTATGACAGGGATGCCGCTTATCAACAACTTTAATTTTGACAGTCATAGAGTGGTTGATGCGCCAAACAACAGAGAGCAGTCCAAGAAGAATTAGATGGACAACATTTTCTACACTGGATGACCTGGAATATGCAGATGACATTGCACTACTCGCACATTCACATCAACACATCCAACAGACCTATCTTAGCTGTGTTGGAAAATTGATGGAACGCTTAATAAATACTCAACTGATGTGGCATCAGGAGGAATAACATCTCTTAGCCCCACAGCAAGCAGGATTCAGAAAACATAGATCCACTGAAGATCAGATCACTTATATATCACAGAAAATTGAGGACGCTTTCCAAGAGAAAAACACACACTGGTGGTTTGGGTGGATTTAGAAAAAGCATTTGACAAAGTGTGGAAAGATGGACTGAAAATCAAGTTGCAAAGAAGTGAAGTGTGTGGGAGAATGTTCAAATGGATCAGCCACTATCTTGAGAATAGAACTGCCAGAGTCCAGCTACAAGGACAGACCAGTAGGAAGATGGTATTGGAGCAGGGTGTTCCAAGGGGGAGTCTTGTCACCAACAATGTTCCTTGCATATATAAATGACATATCAGAGAATATTCCAAGAAGAACCCACAATGCTTCCTTTGCAGATGGACTTAGCCTGTGGATCTAAGAGGAAGATATCACTATGGCAAGCAATCGGATGCAGCAAGCCTTAACATCATTGAAGGAGTGGGCCAAGGCATGGCTAGTAAAGATAAATGAAGGGAAAACATCATGCACAGTGTTTTCTCTCTCAAACAAACCACAGAGCTCCAAATTGGTGCTAAATGGGGAAAATCTACATCTGGATGAAAACCCAAACTACCTAGTCATTACCTTTGATCGCCGCTTGTCTTGGAAAACCCAGATTGAAAGAAACAGGACAAGAGCAAGGTAGAGAATGGCAATCATGAAAACACTTGCTGGCACTGGTTGGGGGGGGGGGGGGGGGCGGGGGCGCGGGGGGGGGCGGGGGGGGGGGGGGGGGGGGGGGGGGGGGGGGGGCGGGCGGGCTGGCTGACGAGAGAGTACTAAAGAAGCTATATTCTTGGCGAGTGAGACCAGTCTTAGAATATGGCACTGTAGCATGGTCAACAGCAGCTAAGTTGAACTCTGGCAAAATAAACAGAACCCAAAACCAAGTAGTGAGAATCATAGCAGGGGGCATGAAGTTAACACCCTGTAGTCGTCGTTTCTTGGAGGTGGTTCTAGCTGACTACTATTACGTGCTGATCCACGAAATTTCTTTTTAGTTATAATATAATAATCAGTCAAACTGGAATTCTAACTGGGGCACGTCAACAAGTGCCAAGACTGTAGTAGTCAAACTCATCGATTGAAATTGGTACACAGTTTATTTGACATAGACATTTGACGTGCTAAGACATCTGACCTTGACGTACAACAGTTAAATCAACATGATGAGAGGTAACGTAATTTTCAATAATCCAATCAGATGGTCCCAGACGAATCCTTTAAGCAACCTGAGCTGGGTATCTGAGTTAATACAATACTGTACATAAATGATGAGGCAGTTTAGATCATAATTTGAATTCTATGACGGTTGACCTTTTTTCAAGGACAGAGACCCTCATTATGCTCCATCGCATCTGAGATATTTTTACAATTATGTCCTCTTTAAATGGCCTCATAAATAATCCTATTGGAACCTCTGAACATTTTTATATTGAAGGCATCCCCTGCGCTTACAAACACTCAAGCACTGTCCTTTGACTAACCTCTCCTTATAGCCATGACTCGCATGACGGCGGTTCAATAATTCATCTTAGTAGATACATTTTTCTTAAACAACAATTTCTTTAAAATATATGTCAGCTTTCAATGAATCAATTCCCCAAGTTTATCCATTATAGTACCATTGAGTGCAGGTCCTATCTAGATATCGACTTGGGTGAAACGTCAATAAAAAATCTATATAATATTGTTCACTTCCTTCTTGAATGAACAAAACAACTTACGCTTATGACATATGGCAATGACTTCTAATCAGAAGGCCATGTCACAGAATAATTACATCTGCCCAACACCTAGTGCTAAAAATCTCTACAGACAATATGTCTGCCTGGGATGATAGCTTGCCTCTACCAAGCTCTGACGTCATCTAACTTGTTTGGCAACAAGCGCGCCAGAAATATCTCTCCCAAAATTGTGCGCTATCGTGCGCGATAAATTAAATCTACCAAATATATTACTAACATATAGTTGATGCGTAATCTCTTAACAGATGTAGGACCTGTGACCACATATGCCTGTTAAGGACTCAGAAAGGACGCAACAGCTTCCTTACAACCCCTGCAAAAAAAATTAATTCTATTAATTTTTTTAATTTAATTACTGCGGAAAGGTGAATCAAATTTACATCTACATATACTAACAATAAAACTAAATATATATTAATTAATAATGATAGTGAATATGAAATAGAATTCAACTCAAATTAAACAAAACATGTAAGAAAATATTCAACCACTATCAATCAACTTTGGAGAAATGTGGCAAAAAGAAAATTAAAGTAATAAGGATGATGAAAGTAAACTGAATGTGAAAACAACTAACAAAAAAATATCAATAAATGAATTTAAATACATGAGATGTGACTGCATCAAAAATGATAAGTTAACAAGTAAAACAATGCAATTAAACCACGCGAAATGATCAACACCCCTAAATTTGTCTAGAAATAATTAGTAGTACTAATTAAATATGAGTACTAAAACCCTGTCGGCGTCTGTGGCTTAATGGATATGAACGCAGTTCATAATCCAGATATACCAGGTTTAAACCTGCTGCAGCGGTTTGGTAGCAGATCGCTTTGTGTGGATTTTTAACAATGGTATAAGCGCCGTACCGTTCAGAAAGCAATGGCAAACTACTGAATGAAAAAAAATTGCCTAGAAAAATCATAAACAGCCAATAAAAGCTGGGGTTGATTGCCACGTCCTGTAAAGGATAAGCAACTAACTTTAACTAAAACCCTAAATATCATGAGCGACAATTACTAGCTCGAAGAACTCATGTTAAATATATTACTGTTAAATATATTAAATATTAAACTAATTAAATAAGTTTAATTGTTAATAAATAATGAATAGTGTTCATGTATTTAAAATGTTATTAATTACACTTGAGTTTACTTTCAAATGAAGTTGCACTGTTATATTAGAAACCAGTCAATGATTCACAAAGTTCCATTGTACTTAAAATTCCATCACGTAGAAATGTTAATTTCTGAGTTATTTAGCAATTCAAGATATTTCATTGGCAAAGTATATATGTCACTTAAGAAGACTGTTCATATATACTCAATGTTACTTTATAAATACAATGTTATCACTTTCCCATGTGAAATTCACATCATTGTTATCGATAATTTCCTGTTCTTGCGTTATAGCAATGGAAAACTGAATGTTCAAAATTCATTCAAAATCAATGTAGAAACGAACATTGAGTAAACGTTAATGGTACCACTAATCAAAGTTTCATGAGCAGCAAATTACAATTGCGGAACTGTCCGTGTAGAGGTTTCACTCTCTGTAGGGCGTAGTAGCTCACTTGATTCATACGGACATCATGATAAAATATCTGCCAAAACGTTCTGAGATCCAGGGATGGCATGAATCGTGAAGCTGTATGTTGTAAGGCTATCGCATACCTCATAGATTTAGATGATTTGACGTCTTTGGTATTAAGAGCAGTGAGTGCTTTCTGGTCAGGTTCGACTATGAAGTGCGATCCCAATAAGTATCTTTGGAGTTTAGTAATTGACCAAACAAGAGCCAGAAGTTCCTTGTCAAGAACCAAATACTTCTGCTCTGTCGACGTTAACTTTCTCGATACATACATAACAGGATGAAGGGTACCCGAGTATTCCTGGAGCAATACGCTTCCAATTCCATAATTCGGTGCGTCACTGTGAAGTATGAAAGGAAGGTTTGCATTAGGTAACCTTAAAACAGGAGCTTTAGAAAAAAATGCTTTGATGGTATCCAACGCGATTTGATGTTCCTGCGACCACCGAATCATGTTAGCTGCGTCCTTCCTTAACAATGTAGAGAAAGGTGCAGTAATGGTAGATAGATGAGGTATGAATTTCCCATAAAATTGAATGAGACCTAACAAACTTCTTACTTGTTTCTTTGATTTAGGTGTTGTAATGTTTAGGATTTTACAAACATTACTGTCCTCAGTGTATAACAGGCCGTGACCAACACGGTGACCTAAAAATGATATGTCGTGAAAACCCACGAAAGCTTTCGATGGTTTAGCCGTTAAGTTATATGACCGTAACGTGGACAGTAATGTGTTCAATCCACTAAAATGTTCGTGAAAACCAACATATACTTTAGAAGGTTTAGGTATCCGATTGTGAGATGAAGAAAATTCAGTTGTTAATAGTCTGGATTGTACAGGATGAACTAATGTCATAGCCTGTATACTGCGTAATGACGAGAAGGATATTAGTAAGATAACAAAGAAATAAAACCAGAAATGTGTGAATCTAGGTGTGTATCGTAGTAGAAATGTATGGTAGTGAGTGCGATAAAAAGCACATGACCAGCTAAATACTGAGCTAACCGGCCCAGAAAGAAAAATAAACAATCCGACGAGAAATACTGATGCATGGATAACTAAGTCTGAACATGTGGTAAAGAAATTGGATGTCAATGTCAGATTAAAGGTGCAATCAACATGACTGAATGTAGATTGTGTTGTGTCGACAACATTAGTGTGTGTGTCAGGCACAACAGAGGAATCTTCCTCAATAATAGTATGTAATGGAGAGATAAAATTTTCATAACGACGATCAGAAGCATGTCGTAAAGGTTGTAATGAAGTACCAAAAGTGGCGTAATGAATCATGGAACCATTTTCAATGCTAGATTCCAGGACCTTAATAGTACATAGCATGTTAGCAGTATGTACCTGAGAAAAAACTCTTGGCATAGTCGTAACTGCATTTGCAGAATGCCTATGTCGCTCTTCCCAATCAGCAATCTGCTGTGGGGTACACTCTTTTATACCATGTATGCGCCCAATTATTATGTCACTAATTGGATTAGGAAGGAGACAGGCGTGTATCTTCCCTGAAAAAAATGGAGTTTTAATATCAATAATTGCAGTAGGAAAGGTTTCCACTGTTCCTCCAAATGTTACGCACTTCACGGTCTTGCCAGTTGCGCAGGACGGGTTTATCAATGAGTTTCTGACGCCGATGGTGCTACAACCTGAATCGAAAAGAACAGAAGCAGGGATATCATTAACAAAACCCCTATTTAATTTAAGGCATCCTGTTCCATCATGTGTTGAAGCTGAAGTGGCTGTACACACCGCCGGAAGACTTAGTAAGATATGACCGCAACGCAGCGTTGTGATCGCCTTGGGCTGGAATAAGGTTGTGCATTCATGGCAAAATGTTACCTCATCATAATCAATAGAACAAGACATTGCATTATGTGTGTTAACATTCGTATTTTGATCTTGGTTAATCTGTGTATCAATCATAGCAACATTTGACTGATGACTGTTCGAAGATCTATCTCTTCGCCACGATCGATTCTGACTATTGTCTCTGAAATTGCCATAATTACCATTTCTGTTTGGATTACAATCTTGATTAGCACGCCAATTATTGTTATCACTATTGTGTCTTTGACCATATTGTTTATTTGGAGAACAATGTCTATTATTAGAATACTGTGACCGGGATTGCCAGTTATGGTTATAATTATCTCCCTTGATTATTTCCAAAATTATTTCTATGAAAATTTCATGAACTGTGAGATTGACCCCAAGTAATATTGTATGGAGAAGCATAACAAAATTGTTTCCCCTTATAAGAATCGTAATTTCTGTTATCTCCCTTTCCAAAGTTCCTATTATTGCTTAGAGAATGATGGCTTGAATGATTTTTTTTGTTGCATGGCGAACACAACAGGTAATTCAGCTTTAACAAGTGAATTGCTAACTTCCATGTCTGGATGTGTGGTACAATAATTTTTGCAGTTTTGTTCCATTTCTTTCATATTAGTTGGTTTATGTTCATGTAAAAAAGAAAGAAATAATGGATTAACTGAAGATAAGACTTTATCACGCAATAGTAAGTGACAATATTGTAATCAATTTTGTCAGTATCTTTCAACAGATTAAAAACTGTCAGTGATTCGCCTGAAAGTAATGGCAACAAATGTGCGCAATACTGAGAGTTGTCAATCTTATGCACTTCGCATATTGTAGAAAATCTATCAAGATAAAGCAATATATCGTCTGATTTTTCATTGAATATTGGCAATTTTAAATTTACCAGGTTAATATTGTCTTTGTGATGCAAATGAGCGTTATGATTTTTACCCTCATTCGCTAATCTAAGTTGCTCAAGTTCTAATTCCTTAATTTTTAGTTCATGCTGTCTTCTATTATCATTCTCAGCAGCTTCAAGCTGAAATCGTCTTTCATTTTCAGCAGTCTCAAGCTGAAATCTTTTCTCATTTTCAGCTGCAGCTAATTTTCTATTCTCAATTTCCATTTTCTTATTCTCCATTTCCATTTTTCTATTTTCCATTTCTATTTGCATTTTTCTTTCATTTTCTGCAGCCTCAAATTTTCTATTTTCCATTTCTATTTGCATTTTTCTTTCGTTTTCTGCAGCCTCAAATTTTCGATTTTCCATTTCTATTTGCATTTTTCTTTTATTTTCTGCAGCCTCAAATTTTCTATTTTCCAGCTCAATCTGAAGTCTTTTTTGCTCTGCCTCTAATTTTTTCTGTTCCGACTCTAATTTTAAAGCTTCCATTTTCTTATTTTCCATTTCCATTTTCTGCACCTTGTCATATTCCGCAAGTGCAAATGGTCTTACCTCTTCAGGAGCTATATTAACTCTTAATATCCGGCAAGCCCCGTGAAGTGGCGCGGGTTTAGTACCAATTTTACGGCTCGCCCCATGAAGTGGCGCGCGACGGTAACGATAGCTAAACTATCGCGTAAAAACGCGGTTTTAGCTCCCATATAGTAAGAGTTAAGGGCTTTAGCCTGCTTAATAAAATAATCCAAAGTAGACATTATGACCAATATATCCTTGAAATACTTTTTCAAAAAGTTTTACTCAAATAATTCACAATCATTTTTCACTCTAATACGTGCAATACATTCCTGTCCATAGAACGGCACTCAATATCAGTTAACTATTAAATATATTATTAATCAATGAAACAAGTTATTCAATTAAATGTTATCATAATACAATAAAAGAAACAATGTAGACAATAGTGACAGGACAAGATGTAGAGGACAAATGAAAACTTTCGCAGAAATCAACTGAAGTAAAATGTAGAACTAAAAAGGGAATGTTGCAAAGTAGGCAATGATAACTGCGAAGGAAAAAATAACAAGACAAGTGACATCACAAAGTATAAACACATAGGTGTAAAAAACTAAGCGAAAGCAAAATTGAGAAGGACGACCGTTACAAACAATATACATCATGAAACTAAGGAACATATAAAAAATTACTATGACAACAATAATGAAAACTTGACAAAACAGCTAAACAGTTAGTTGTCACAGACAACCAAACATAGTGGACTCAAAAGTCCTACAGCTAACAGAAGCTGGATTTCCACTATGGGAAGTCTGCAAATGTGTCCCTATAAAACAGTCACGAAGGCCCTGGTGTGAAACTGGGATATATCCTTCATGAGTCTCCAGACCCAACCTCCCACGAAGAACATTGAACATAGAACAAGAAATAGAAAGTTGGACATATTTAAATAGAAAAGGCTCAGCTACACATAATACGGTGTAAAGAACAAACAGCGTTTTTACTTATTTTGATGTAAGAAAAAAATTTTCCCCGCATCCGGGTGCTGTATGTATGAGTCATATTTGACCTCTGAAATGACAATAGAGACCACGTCCAACGTTGAATGCAACAGTTGAAGACCCTGGGTTGACCTTGGATAACCGTTTTACTGAATTCCAAGTCCAAGTTGTTGTCGCCTTGAAAGATCTAATTCTTTTCAACCGATTTTTGACTTGAGTTTGGTCCCTTGAAACTTGAAATTTCCAGAGCACACTGGCACACCAAAACTGTAGTCGTCGTTTCTTGGAGGTGGTTCTAGCTGACTACTATTACGTGCTGATCCGCGAAATTTCTTTTTAGTTATAATATAATAATCAGTCAAACTGGAATTCCAACTGGGGCACGTCAACACGTGCCAAGACTGTAGTAGTCAAACTCATCGATTGAAATTGGTACACAGTTTATTTGACATAGACATTTGACGTGACAAGACATCTGACCTTGACGTACAACAGTTAAATCAACATGATGAGAGGTAACGTAATTTTCAATAATCCAATCAGATGGTCCCAGACGAATCCTTTAAGCAACCTGAGCTGGGTATCTGAGTTAATACAATACTGTACATAAATGATGAGGCAATTTAGATCATAATGTGACAAACAGACTATTGGCACAGTTCTGTCTTCTGAAGGACTAGGAAAATGCAACATGGGAGCTAGTACGTCTTGTTATGTAAAGTTTATATATCATATTATTTCCTCTCATTCTCTGATGTTAAAAATCATTAGGCTACTATGTAGTTGAAGCTTTCCTAGAAGCCTCTACAGGTTTTGAGTTTATTTTACAAATACAAACATAAAAGACAAATGACATAATCCACGTAAAAGAGAGACTTACAATCTACTGTATAATTAATATAATGATTTAAATGTTAAATGCAGTAAAAATTAATGCCGCAATAAATGCTTAATGATTAACAAAGGGAAAGAAAAAATAACTTGGCCAACATTTTCTGCATTAATAATAAAATAACACAATCATGCAATTTGTCATCTTCCCGTCCCTCCCAACAAATTTTTCTCAGGTGACCTCTTGGTTTCTCTGTGCTACCCGAACAGAATGTGAGTAAAGGACAGCTACAGTACAGGTGCCAGATGTCAGTACAACAAGCCAGTGCCCTGAGAGGAGATTCACTTGAGGACTTTCTGAACACACAATTATCTTTTGATGCAGCTGACCTCAAGTGACAGTGAGTTGGACACAGACTAATATGTAATGTTTCTTTGTTTCTAAAAATCAAATTTTAAGCAGTAAAGGTTGTTTCAATCAAGAAATTAACCATCAATTTGAATTGTACAACTCAAATTACATAAATATGGAAGTTTTCAGCTCTATAGCTGCAATATTCATGATTTTATGACAACATTTGGAATTTCGTGAGATTTTTCTTCCGAACTGCAAATTTAGCTTTTGATCCATTTTCACATAATGCAGTTTTATAGTATTCAGTATTTCATGTGGCTCAAAAAAATTAAGCATCAAGTATATAATGCTCTCTTTAAGCTCAATAAATCTTATAGCTTTCCTGTGTGTAGTTTTTGATTTATGAGTGCATGAAAATGCATATTTGCACTTTGCGAGCACAACAATGAGACTTGAAATTGTATCTTTTGTCAATTTTGATGGACCATAATTCATTTATCACAACGGGCTAATCACCCGTTTGCCAGTCACTTCGATTACAGAAACAACAGCAAATGGGTTGATTTGCCGTTGTCCTGAAGACGCCATTAGGCGTGATGGGAAATAATGGCAAAGAAAACCTATCTGCTGTTGCCCTAAGACACCACTAGGCGTAATGGCCACTGACTGCTTTGACAGTCGGTGGCTAAGGACGGAAGAAGAAGAAGAAGAAGAATAATTCATTTAATTGATTTGTTGTACTTCCCATGTTTCTTTTCTGCAATAAGGACTTGTATGACTTTGTACAAAAAGCATTATTGACTTGGTAAGTGTTTGTTGACTGTAGTTATGATTGTGCAAAGTCAGGCAATTTGTTCGGTTCCCCACAATTTTGAAATGCTGTAACTCGGTTGTTTGATGTCCGATTTTTAAAATTTAAAAAGGAAATTTCATGGCTTAAAGAGATCCATTAAGATCTATAAACAAAGACACTGTAAAAACAAAATGAAAAATCAGTTTGTGGTACCTACAAGATGGAAGCTGGAAGAAAGTAGGTGTGAAAGCGTCAGTTAGTTCCTAGCCATTGTCCCGGAGTGGACGGATATATCTTTTCTCTTTCACCAGCAAGTTGCTGTGTGGTTGTTAGTATGGAATACTAGTGAGAGATTGCCATATTTGGTTCTGATGGATATTTATGTGTAATTCTGGATTAGTGTAGTGTCCAGTTGATATTATCTTCAGGTCGCAGATTATAAGTTGTCAATGAATTGAGTATTTCGTTGTCATAGATTTTGGCAGCCATGGTGAGCGATAGGCAGTGCAGTGCTTGTACAGTGCCGTCAGATGGTGTTGTATGAGGCTATTAGATAAATTAATTGAGACAAGTTTCTCTGGCATTGTTATATGTATTTCGTATGTTTGTTAGCTGTGCGAGGCTGTATTGTGTGTGTATACGCATTAAAGGGAAATACCTGTAGAAGGTGTTAATTTTCTTATGTCAGCCATTGTGTTGTGGTCATGCTCCTAGGGAGCGAGCCTGTAATTAGTAGTATTGTTGTTTGATAAATCCACAGCATTTGAGGTTCTGACAGCTAGTAAGAAAAGAAATAGAGACAAGAGGCATCCCTGTTGCACTCCTGTTCTTATCCCAAATGGTTCTGTAAGCTGTCCTTCATGAAGAACTCTGCATGTCATGTCTTCATATGTTTTCTTTATTAAATTAATGATCTTCAGGGGAACTTCATAATGCCTCATTAATTTTCAAAGTGATTCTCTGTCTACACTGTCAAATGTCTTTTCGTAGTCCACAAATCCAATGTATAGTGGTGAATTCCATTCCAGACTTTATTCAACTATTATTCTCAAAGTGGCTATCTGGTCTGTACAGGACCTGTTTTGTCAAAAACCTGCTTGTTCATCTCTCAGTTTCTTGTCTCTGGACTCTTTTAATCTCAAGGATAATCCTGTTTAATACTTTTTCCTGGCACTGATAGTAACATTATTCCTCTATAATGTGTGCACTCTTGTAAATTTCCCTTCCTAGGCAACTTAACCAGATATCCTTCCTTCCATTATGCTGGTATCTCTTCCTTTTCCCAGACTTTACCAAGTAATTTATATAACATCTCTGTAGCTGTGTCTTAATCTGCTTTGATGGTGTCTGCTGGAATGCCATCAGGTCCAGACACTTTTCCATCTCTTAGAAGCTTTATGGCTTTCTTTATTTCTTCCGTTGTTGGTCTTTCACAGTTAATTTGTAGCTCTTCTTCTGCTGGCTGTCTGGGATGGGAGGAGAGGGGGGGGGGGGGGGGCGCTGTGAAGCTGGTCTATTGAGAAGGTCCTCAAAATATTCTGTCCACCTCTTCATTTGCTCTTGTAAATTGCTGAGCAGTTTTCCATTCTTGATTTGTAAGAGACAACTTGTTTGCTTGTATTTCCCTGTTAGCTTCTTTGTGCTGTTATACAGTTCTCTCATATTTCCTTTGGCTGCAGCATCTTCTGCCTCTCTTGCCAACTCCTCAATATACTTCCTCTTGTCTCTTTTGATACTTCTTTTTACTTCTTTGTTTGCTTCAGTGTACACTTCTTGAGCATTGGCTTTGGAACTTCTGGTTTTACATGTGTTTAAATCTGCTTTCATAACTTTTGAGATGAAGACAGGAGTATGACAGGGATCAACCACTTTATTTCTGACAATTATAGAACTGGTGATGCATCAGACAACAGAGGACAGTCCAAAAAGAATAATATGTACACTGTTCTCTATACTGGAAGACCTGGAATATGCAGATCACACTGCACTACTCATACATACACATCAACACATTCATGAACAAAAAAATAGACTAAATAAGTTTAGCCAACAGGTTGGTCTGAACATCAGTCTAAAGAAGACAAAGGTCATGACACTAAATGTGGGCAGCCTTGAGCCCATAACAATTAGGAACCAGAAGCTGGAACAGCCAGACACATTTACATACCAAGCTATCTGCAGTGGAAGATCTGAAAGATGCAGTGTTTTACTACTTGCACACTCACCACAGCTGTTTGCGAGCAATCTTTTAGTTTTCTCTGACTGCGCTATTTATAGCCATTGTGACAGTGGTCACGTGGTCAACTTCCTAACGAGAAAAAAATGTGGCGGTGTTTACTTTTGATAGGGCTTAATTAATGCTTTTAGACTACTTTATTATTATAAATACCGGCTTTAATTTTGCGTAAAGCTAGACTAGAAATATTAGAGTCAATTTTAGAACAAGAACAAACATTTTATCACAATTAGAACAGAAGATATAATAGTCTGAAATAGTGTAAAATTTACGTTTTTTAAATATTTTGTTATGGTTTGTTTCTAATGCAATTTACACTAAAACGATCACAATCAACATGCATAACAAATTACAGAAATAACAAGTAGAAAACCTGCAGAAAATGAATATCATAGTTTTGTTTTGGTTTCATGCGTCAAACATTAATTATTGAAACATTAAATTGCAAGTCCACATTTGTTACCTTAAAATAACACACCCAATTGTCCCCAAAACATGAGAGCTAACAATTATCTCAATCATGCATCACGATGGTCATGTAAAAATGAGTATGGTCATGAGTAAAACGAAATGTTCAATTTAATAAATAAATAGGTGTATTTAATAAACACACCTATTAAATGATTTCCACACTCTGTTAATTCTGTCACTCTCACGCAACAACTGCCATAATTTGCTCTAGCCCCAAAATTTCACTAAATTATCATTCACACTTCCTTTTTTTAATAGGAGAAATCTGTACATTCACAGATGGAGAAATTAGTAACAAATGAGTTTCCATTATAAATTTTAATTGTGAAGTTATATTTTTAATACCGCTGGCACATCTTTCAATTTTGGAAATAGTGGAATGTACAAATTCTCCTCTCATGTACCTGCTGCAGGTCTAGTTAGTGCCCTAGATTCTTCTATAAGAGTTACGTCAACTAAAATTTGGCCGCCTTTTTTGGTCGTACCCGTATTGCAGGAAAATGGACCCGATCATGAGTTTCGGACCCAATTTGCATGTTGTAGACACTGACAGTTTTACTAGATCCAGATAATCACATCAGTTTATGTTTTCATTAAAAATGCGACTATGTACAGATAGTTTTAACAAAATCTAATTACACATTTTGGACCGGAGATTTTATTATAGTTTTATTAGTCTATATAATTATATTATATAATTTTATTGTTAATATATATAATTTATATAATTTTTATTATTAT
Source organism: Oreohelix idahoensis (assembly GCA_024509875.1). Taxonomy (NCBI): domain Eukaryota; kingdom Metazoa; phylum Mollusca; class Gastropoda; order Stylommatophora; family Oreohelicidae; genus Oreohelix; species Oreohelix idahoensis. Next base: position 96,616 of record JAMPIV010007557.1, read on the forward strand.
ATAATAATAATATTATACAATTTATTATATAATTTTGTTATCATGTTATTATAATTAAAAAATATTAATAAAATATTACAAATATAAAATTTTATTATATTATATAATTTGTATTATATAATTTTGATATTTTATATATTATAATTATACAATTATATAATTTAAAATTATATAAAATATATTTATTATATAAAATATATTTATTATATATATATATATTTATTTTTTTAAATATAGAAGAGGTTATATATATATATATATATATATATATATATATATATATATATATATATTTATATATATATATATATATATATATGTATATATGTATGTATATATATATATATATATACATACATATATACATACATATATACATACATATATACATATATATATATAAAATATAATTATAATTTGTATTATTATATAATAATAATAATATATAATTTATTATATAATGTTATATAATTTTATTATAATTAAAAAAATATTAATAAAATAATAAAAATATAAAATTTTATTACATTATATCATTTTATATATTTAAATTATATAATTATATAATTTATATTATATAATTTCAAATTATATAGATTATATAGATTATATATATATATATTTACACACACACACACACACACACACACACACACACACACACATATATAATCTTATATATATAGAAGAGGTGTTAAGAATAGACAGACCTAGTGAACTGCATAATATAGTCAAACAATATTTATCACGAACAAATGTTAATATTAGTGTCTGGGAATGTGAAGGTCTGATGCTGTTCTTACAATGCATATGACTTTTAACAGATGAAAGTCAATTAAATATCTGTTAAAGTCAGTTATATAACTGGAACCACCAGGCCTTTACACCCCTCCATTTTAATATAATTCTTGTTCAGAGTTTCATCTTGATTTTGTTTTTTTTTTGGTTTATTTATTTAACGTATTAGCATAATTGTGATTGTCCCTATTTACAATGATTTGACAAATGTGATGCCACTTTCTCATCGGCAGTTGTTCATATTATTTGGAATTGAAAACAATATATATCCTAATTATAACCCATCAGAGGTTGAACGGGATATTTTTCTTCATTAATTTAATAAATAAAAAAATCTTACTCGATGCTTATTAACCTTCTAACCCTGGTATTGTCGATAAAAAATGGCGTCCACGTCGTTCAGCCTCGTTTTCAATTCTGACTTAGTTGACGTAACTCTTTATAGAAATCCAGGGCACTAGGTCTAGTAAGTCAGTTGATGTTCCAACAATATGTTTCCTAACAGTGTGGAGAAATTGAGATCGCTTACGTTTTTTGTTGGCGTTCTGGTGACTGATGTTTCTCTTCTATGTTTAATTAGTTTTTGAAGTACAATAGGCTGTCCTCTGGATTTGCATTTTATGATATTATTTTTTGCTGTTTCTAGTTTTTTTCTAACAATGGATGTGAATAGGGTTTCTTCCTGTTGTGTTAGTGGTTGTGAAGGTGGCTTAGGAAGTAACTGTTGTACTGTGATGTCGCTTTTGAAGACAGGCAAGGTGGATGTACTTGTCGTATGTATAACTGACTTGGTAGGTGTAGATGTGGCAACAAAAACTGGCATGCTAGGGTGAGTAGTGTTATCCACCTCTAAATGAATAATGGTATCGCCTTTAATGTTAGCTGACACATCAACCTCCAGCTGAACAATATCATCACTAGTGTGGGCAGGCACATCAACCTCCTGCTGTACAGAGCTATCCTGACAACAGCTAACTGACTAACTACAGCAAACTGACTGACTCAACTAACTGACTGACTACAACTAATTGACTGACTACAACTAACTGACTGACTACAACTGACTGACTAGACATGGAGGGGTCAGAAAGAACATCACATGGGATAGAGCAGCTTTTTGTTTTTGAAACACAAAAAGATGTCTTTGCAAAATAATTGCACAGTTGACATTCTTCTTCTTCTTTGATCCATAGCTGCCAACCGTCAAAGCAGTCAGCGGCCAACATGCCTGGTGGCGTCTTGTAGGGCAGCAACAGATTGATTCCAGTTTGCTCGGTCGGCGGCCATCTTTCGTACAGTGCCCCAACTGTGGTTCATTCTTTGCATCTCAGCTTCCACAGTTCTCCGCCAAGTTGTTTTTGGTCAGCCTCTCTTTCGCTTTCCCTCGGGCGTCCATAGCATAGCTGTTCTTGCGATGGTATCAGGGTCCCTTCTGAGGACGTGGCCAACCCAACTCCAGCGTCTGCCAGCTATGATGGTGTGCATGTCCTCATGGTTACTCCGAATAAGTAGTTCTTGGTTGCTGATGGTGTTTGGCCAAAAGATTCAGAGAATATTCCTTAGGCAGATTGTGTGGAAGGAGGACAATTTTGACATTTCCTTCTCTGTTACTCTCCAACATTCCGCACCATAGAGAAGCACAGAAAGTACACAGCTCTCATACAGTCTTAATTTGGTGTTTGTGCTGTACTGGGAAGACTTCCAAATGTTGTTGAGAACAGCAAAGGCTGTTCTCGCTTTATTCATTCTGTTGTTAATGTCCTTGCTTGTTCCGCCGTCAGGTGTTACTACGCATCCTAAGTAAGTAAATGTGTCTGTCTGTTCTTCTAACTTCTGGTTCCTTACTGTTATTGGCTCAGGATTGCCCACATTTAGTGTCATGACCTCTGTCTTCTTCAAATTGATGTTCAGGCCAACCTGCTGGCCATACTTATTCAGTCTATCGGTTGTCTTGAATGTGTTGATGTGAATGCGCGAGTAGTGCAATGTCATCTGCATATTCCAGGTCTTCCAGTGTAGAAAACGTTGTCCATCTAATTCCTCTTGGACTGCCCTCTGTTGTCTGGCACATCACCCAATCTATTACTGTCGAAAATAATGTTGTTGATAAGGGGCATCCCTGTCGTACTCCTGTTTTCACTTCGAAAGTTACATTACTCGATCCAACACTGCACGTGAAATTTGAATAGAGGCTTTTTATGATGGAAACAATGTGGCTGGGAATTCCATAAGCCCTCAGAATTTTCCATAGGCTGTCCCTGTATATGCAATTCATATGATGTAACAAAGTATGTTCCATTTCGTTGTTATGTAGTATAGTTTACTTGTGTATGTATAAAGATAATGGAATATTTGGGAGTATCAAGTCTAACACAACGCTGTAGAATGCTTTATCAGGAATGCGTTTACATTGATTTAAATGTTATAAAATCTGGTGACAATATGCTTGTTCTTGTAATGCCAAACTCACAAAACTGACTACCACACATTCTCAAGATTTGAAACCAAAAAGAAAAGTATATGGAAATAATCTTTATCTTCCCTTCGAGAAGTCTATATAATTATAAACTCATATGAATGGGCCGATTTTTAGATATTACATTAATAAATAGATTACTTCTGTTATGAATTTCCTCAAATGATGACGCTCTTTTCAAAAGTCTGTAACTCTGTCAAATATAATTTCAAACAAATAAAAATGCAATCAAAAATAGAACACAGAACAAAGTTATAGTACGCAAAAGAAATTTAGCGCTATGTTTATCCAGAACGAGTGTGTAATGATTTATATATTAATGATTTTACACACACATCAGCTGATTTTCGCTGCCAAAACCCTCAGTAATCTTTTACGGTGAACATGAAGATTTATTACCCGGTGTCAGAAGTCCGGTCACTGAAACTAAAAGAGCACTCTGGTATAGGGCACAAACAGCCGTGTCACATCAGCATATCCAAGAAAAAAGATAAGACTGAATACCTATAGCCAACAGGTGGGTCTAAAGAAGACAATGAGCCCATAACAAGAAGGAACCAGCAGCTGGAAGAGACAGACGCGTTCACATATCTAGGATGCATAGACATGAAAAATAGAATGAACAAAGCAAGAACAGCCTTTGCTAGTCTAATTAACATCTGGAAGTCCTCTCAGAACAGCACAAACACCAAATTAAGATTATATGAGAGATGTGTTTCTGTGTGGAATGCTGGAGACTAACAGAGAAGGAAATGCTGAAATTATCCTCTTTCCACACAATCTGCCTAAGGAAAATTCTTTGAAATTTTTGGCAGAATACCATCACTAACCATGAACTGCTTACTCCAAGTAACAGAGAGGACATATACTCCATCACAGCAAACAGACACTGGTGTTGAGTTGGCTATATCTTCAGAAGAGATCCCACTGCAGGAAGGATGGCCACAGACAAAGCATAACTGACTAAGGGAATGTGTCTTAAGGTAATACCCGCACCTGATATTTTGAGGTGATACTGTATTTAATGTACGTTAACTAGAGAAGGACAAGTGACCCAGAGCACATGTGCAGCAAGGAGGGGACACTGTATTCCTTATTATATGGATAACAACAAGAGGACCAGAACACATATGTGGTAAAAAAGGGGACATAATATTCAATAATACATTCTCTGGAGAAGGAAAAAACAACTTTTGCCCGTACACTATCAATATTAACTCTTTCTATCCCATATACTGTGTTGTGCACCATAATATAGTACATTATTCTCACAACAGCCATCAGGTATGCTCATTTGGCTAGTCAGATTTACTCATACACTCACTTTTGATTTCACAGGTGATATACAAAATCAAATTTATCTGCTGCATATACTAAGACTTCACACACCACACCTGTCAGCCTAAACCAATTTTTCTTACAATGTACGTATTTTTCCCCCTTCCAACAAAAAAAAAAAAAATCCATTTTCTTTGACGCCATTTTGTTTAAAAAAGCTAAGTACTTATAACTTGGTTAAATATTTGTTAAGTCATATTCTACGCTAGAGTTAGGTGTTAAGGATTTTTGTGTACGGTCCTGAAGTTTGTTAGTAAGTAGGTTAAGGTCATGAGATACATGACGTGTATATACATGTGTGTGGGTAGAGAAAGGAGTAACTCTGTTTAGAGTGTATTTTTATTGAAGTATGCAAGCTTGGAATGTGACATTTAAAAGTTCACTGTTAGAAGCACGTAGAGTATGGTTGAAGAATACTCAGGGGCGTTCATGTGTGAATTGAAGTTTACAGGACATGAGAAAAGCGTGCGAAGTGAATGAAGTTAGCATACGTGTCAGAGAAGAATACTGAGTTGTTAAAGGGGAGTCTGTGGCCATCCGTTGAGGGAGACGGTCAGTGTTTCTAGAGTATGTGAATAGTGTATGTGATTTTCATTATAACATATTGGATGTGACGCGATGATGTACCGCGTAAGGTGTATTTACAAGGCCTTGATATATTGTTATTTACCAGCGCGTTGTGGTTTTCCCGCGCTGTAAAGTTCAGGAGGAACTTGGATGCCTGGTGATTAGACCAGAGGTATAGATATATGTGCGAGGAGGTGAATGCCGCACTTTGGATTAAAAGACACGTCGTTTTCCCATGTCAGTAGGAGGTCTATGGTAGGACCATTATATGCTATTATTTGAATGCACGTTGTTGGCTTTCCCGTGCCAATAGGAGGTCTATGTAAGCGCATTGTGATTTTCCCGTGCTGTTAAGTTCTGGAGGAACTTGGATGCCTGGTGATTAGATCAGAGTTAGAGATATATGTGCGAGGAGAGAATGCCGCACTTACATCGAAAGTAGGACCACAGAGATATATGTGCGAGGGGTGAATGCCGCACTTACATTGTATACAGACCATATAGAGATTTATGTGCGAGGAGTGAATGCTGCACTTACATTGAATATAGATCAGAGATAGAGATTTATGTGCGAGGGGTGAATGCCGCACTTACATTGAATGCAGTTGTTACCAGTACGTAAGGATGACTGTACTACATATTCTAATTATGCAAGTATTTGTACTATTGTTGCTGATGTCCAGGACTATGCTGTTGAGATTATATGTATGAAACTGTGACACAGACTTCTGTCAAGTTATTTCATTCGCGTATGTACTGTCTTGAGTGTCAGTCCAAGTTATATTCCATTGTAACATTACAGAGGTAACATTTCCATAGGTATCACTTGGTGGTTTCCAGTGATTTAGGGGGCTCAATTTTCTGAACCCATTACTACTGCAGAGAATCAATCAACCCGCCCCGGAATCTTGAAGTACTGTAAAACTTCAGAAATTCTTTGGACGGTAAATGAAGTGTTTGGACACTAATGAAATTCATCTAAAAGATTTGTTTGCGTGAAGTCAATAGACATAATATGCTCACAACAGATATCAACACCCATACATCTGATTTCTATTTTGGAGTCAAGGTAACTGAGTAATAAAAGACAGATAGTAATTTCTTCACATAGAGCTGGTCATTTACGGTCCTGATTCAAGCCAGAAAAATTTACACGAAGTGCGTGAACTTTCTGCCAATCAGCGTACAGCGGTCATGTTGTGACCCAATTATCATCTAATTTACACGTTCCAGCTAGCTCCTGTTTACTGACAGACATCGGTACGGAGGGTGCAAGGACAACTTTGCTATACAGTGTACCCTGACAAGTCATCGCATCGGAATCTGCATGAAGTAGCCTGTTTTTTTCAACGTTCAAGTGTTTGAAAGCAACGTATTTGACGGGGGTGTACTGGCCCGTTCAAACTTATCATAGGACTTTTGTGTACGTCACATGTGTTGTGCTGTGCTGTCATTTTCATCATCAAGCCATCAGAAGGAAGTGAAATAAACAACACATCTGGTACATCGGTCTACAGTCAAGATCAACGAACCATATGTATTAAAGATACGTATTATTTCTTATTAATTGGTATTAGAAACTGCGTGATTAGTGTATTGTCGTGCGTAGTATTTTTTTTCTTTCTCGTTGTGCGATAATTTGTCCTATTTGGTTTTGTTTCTTGTCGTTAGTACTGAATCTTATTCTGTAGTTTTCGTATAACTGACCTCTTCAACTGTATTGTGTGTTCTCATGCATGTGTAAAATCTTATTGTTAGTTTCTGCTTTGTACTTGGTGCTGTGTATATTATGTATTAAGATTAATATTATAGATTAATTATCTAGCCTAATTACAACCGTAAGAGTTTTTTGTTTAAGTTTAATATATTAGTCTAGTAGTTTTATTTGTTTATTAATTGTAAAGCTTATTTGCTAGGTCTTTTCTATCATCTGTTACAGTTTATTGATTTATTATATTCGACTCTTTGTTAAGCCTTCGTAATTATTCGGTGTTATATTCTTCTGTCATCTGGTAGAGACTATAGAAGCTTATATTTATATTTTTCCCTTTCATTCTTACATTACTTTCAAGTATCGACTTAGATATTTTATGGGTATTTATTTCTTGTAAGTTTGTATTAGGATTAGTGTTAGTCTACATCATATTTAAGTGGTTCTAAATGTGGTTATTAGTTTAATGTTTATGGCAATACTTGTGAGTTATTTACATTGTTTTGTATCTTGTACAGAATCTGTGCGAGTTGAACATCAGTGAGACAAGCTTGCTGTAGTGCCAGTCATATCAACACAGATATCCTTCAGCTGTAGATCTGCATTATCTCGGTGGAACCATAGACTGTAATCAAGACATACTTAAGATAAGTCACAGTGTATGCCATTGTTGCACTTCTTTGTTCAAATACCATTCTACTGACATTCCTGATGGTCATTCATTTGTATTCGTTGTTGTGTTAGCGTTTTATATTTGTGTTACTTGGTTATATATTATTAATATTTTTTTCTTCATTAGAAGGAATTTGTATTAATCTATTCTGTAGGTTTTTGTTTTTTTGTAAAATTAATTCCATTGTCTTGGAGAGACTCAGTAGTTAGTGCTCCATGGAATTCTTTGACATTTATTGGTGTTAGCTGTTATAGTTTGGTTTGTGTAATCATTGTTGCATAATTTAGTCTCTTTTGTCATGTTTACTTGTAGTTTTCTTGCCGTTAATTTTCTACTATCTTGTAAATAAGTTCATTTCACAGCTCTATTGTTTTTGTTGTTTGTTTTGCAGGTGTTGTAGTTTACATCTATAACTACTTCATTACTTTCTTATTACTTTCTTTATCTACCTATATACTTTCTTGTATTATTCCCCCCACCTGTCGGTTATTGTTCGTTTGTGTATGGTTGTAGCGTCAGCGGTGTACTTCATTATTATCACCATTCACTGTGTTTTGGTCCTGGTTATTAGTTACAAATAGTTTGTATGATTACTGTATTAGAATCTAAGCATTGTAGATATGATGGTCAAAGTATATTGAGGATCAGTGTGTTCAGCTACACATGTCTTAGTCTAGACATAGGTGGATCTGATTATTATAAGTGACTGATTTTAGGGTTACTTGTGTGTATTATCTTTAGAATTATTGGTGATTTGTTACTGTGTTGTTGTAGTACCTATGTAGAGGTATATTAATACTGATAATTTATTATTGTAGTGAATATACTTTCTTATTTTGGGAATCTAGTTTGTAAATCTATAGTCATGGCAGACTGTTCAAGAACAATTAGAAACAGAAAGAAAAGAATAGCCTTAAGAGACTTTATTTTGGCTATCAGAGATTATGAGTCTTATGAATTGTTTAACACTATGGTAAAAGTGGATGATAAATACAAGCCACACAGAGCAAAGGTATATCTCATAGAGATAAAAGAAATAAGAGAAGTTACAACTGGAATTGCATTACCAGTATTGGATGATAGCAAGAGACCAAAACTGAATTTAAAGAGGAAAGCTAATATAGCAGATGATATGGTGAAAACTGAAACTAGGAATGTTTCTGTTCAAAGTGAGAAGAAAGAAGTCACTGAATAAACAGATAATTGTTGTGAAGACTGTTCAGTCTCAGTTGGGAAGATATCCAAACTGAATGTGGATGAACCACAAAAGACTATCATTAGTGATGAGTCAGTTAGGAGTAAAACTAACTTATATTCTATGGAAGGAAGATCAATAAGTGTTAGTAAGAATGCAATGTCTACAAAAGCCTATGAGACACTGACAAGGCTTGTGCATGATGAAACATACCATGCAACTCAAGAAGTGATTTTACCAAAAATGGGTTTTTGGTGTGACAAAGATCAGTTAAAGATAGACAAATTGATTCAAGAAGAGGGAACTTTCGAGGAAAAGTGTACAATATTAGAAGGAAAATTTAAGAGTGTTGAGCAGAGATTAGAAAATGAATACAAAGATGGTATTCAAAGATTAAATGATGAATTCAAGGTGGATAGAAACAGGATATTAACTGAGTATAAAGGTAATACTCAAGTTAAAGAGGAACATTGCAGGGTCCTGTCATCTCCGTGGAAGGAGAAAGGTAATGCTTTAAAAGAGAGTTACTTTGTTAAATTTGAAGCACTAGAACAGCAATTTAAGGCAGCTAAACAAAGATTACAGCAGCAAGCTGAAGCATTGAAAGATCAAGCTAAGTCTACGGAGGAGAGACAAGAGACTGCACTTGGTACAGATCCATCAGATTGGGAGAAGGAACCTTTAGATGCTCAAATGCAGTATAGGAGGGCGAAGATGAAGGATGCTACATCTGTTGCCAAGAAAGTAGTACTTGAAGAGACTGAAAATTCAAGGAAGGAAGTGTGGAAGACTGTGATGGATGGTCTGAAAGGAAATTGTGGTGGAGTTACAGACCAGTTAGAGTTAATATTATCTTTCAATTTCAAAAACAGATACATGGATAAAGGAAAAGAACCATTGAAGTTGTTAATGTTCAACGCCATCAAAAAGTTACCACCAGATAAGTGGGACATAAGTGATCTGTTTGCTCTACTAAAGATACTGTGCTATTTGGAAATACTTTTCTGATTGTGGTAGTGATGATGATGGATTCTAGATTGAAAATATTTTTGATGTTAGTTGGAAGAGATTGGTACTTGTTATGACTCAGCATGAGAGGTTAATTGTTACTGTGCATAAAACAAGGCTGAAAGCTATAACTTTCAAGAATGGAAATTTGACAGAGTGTATATAAACAACAAATAGTGAACAGGTGTACAGTACAAGTCAGTAAAACTAGGTGTTTTAGATTGACTTATTTCATTAACGAAAGTAGTAAGGCTTAATTGGGAGGTACAAGGTGTAGTATCTAAGGTCGCTGATCACGAAGACATGTGAAATGGGTATATCATCCCTTAATTGATTATTTTGTCACCCCACTGGGAATGTTTAGTGGAATGGGGTGGACATAGAAGGGTATGTAATGTGGCATAATGTGATACAAATTTTCCAAGGCAAATGATTTTATTATTGCCTAATGTTTATCCATAGGAAAGTATGCTGTGCCATGAGATACCAGTGTTGTTGGTGGAATTGTCTATCATTACAGCAGCTGATGGGTGGTCATCAGCAGGCTTGCTCACCGATATGTCTTCTTAGTGAGACATCAGTCCGTTGGTCTGGTTTTGGAGCAATCGAAACATGAGTCACAGATGAAATTCAGCATTTAGAATAGATTATTTATATTTATTAATTACATTTGTGTTAGCTTGATAAGTTGTAAGTGTTAACTTATAATGTAATTATATTATTTAATGAACAATGCTGATGTACATTTTGGTTAACCCATGTATTTTGGTATGGTGAATCCACGTATGATTTGGTTAAGATATTAATTGATGCACACATTGTTAGATTTGCATCCAACACAGTTTAATGTTGTATAGGATGGAATTGTGTTTGGTTTGCCAGTACAGCATGATTGCTAAGGCAAAGCCTATATCACCCTTCCAGTGCCACTGTTAATGTGGTAACCTTTTGGTTCACCAATATATTTCCATTCCTCTTTTGTTGTTTAGTATGACTTAACATATTTCGCCGACCTCACACTTTGGTTTGATGTAATGTTTTAAAAAAAATGATGTTATCATTTTTTTCCCCGGGGGTCGGTGTGAACTGTTAAGTCATATTCTACGCTAGAGTTAGGTGTTAAGGATTTTTGTGTATGGTCCTGAAGTTTGTTAGTAAGTAGGTTAAGGTCGTGAGATACATGACGTGTATATACATGTGTGTGGGTAGAGAAAGGAGTAACTCTGTTTAGAGTGTATTTTTATTGAAGTATGCAAGCTTGGAATGTGACATTTAAAAGTTCACTGTTAGAAGCATGTAGAATATGGTTGAAGAATACTCAGGGGTGTTCATGTGTGAATTGAAGTTTACAGGACATGAGAAAAGCGTGCGAAGTGAATGAAGTTAGCATACGTGTCAGAGAAGAATACTGAGTTGTTAAAGGGGAGTCTGTGGCCATCAGTTGAGGGAGACGGTCAGTGTTTCTAGAGTATGTGAATAGTGTATGTGATTTTCATTATAATATATTGGATGTGACGCGATGATGTACCGCGTAAGGTGTATTTACAAGGCCTTGATATATTGTTATTTACCAGCGCGTTGTGGTTTTCCCGCGCTGTAAAGTTCAGGAGGAACTTGGATGCCTGGTGATTAGACCAGAGGTATAGATATATGTGCGAGGAGGTGAATGCCGCACTTTGGATTAAAAGACACGTCGTTTTCCCGTGTCAGTAGGAGGTCTATAGTAGGACCATTATATGCTATTATTTGAATGCGTGTTGTTGGCTTTCCCGCGCCAATAGGAGGTCTACGTTAGCGCGTTGTGATTTTCCCGTGCTGTTAAGTTCTGGAGGAACTTGGATGCCTGGTGATTAGACCAGAGATAGAGATATTTGTGCGAGGAGAGAATGCCGCACTTACATTGAAAGTAGGACCACAGAGATATATGTGCGAGGGGTGAATGCCGCACTTACATTGTATACAGACCATATAGAGATTTATGTGCGAGGAGTGAATGCCGCACTTACATTGAATATAGATCAGAGATAGAGATTTATGTGCGAGGGGTGAATGCCGCACTTACATTGAATGCAGTTGTTACCAGTACGTAAGGATGACTGTACCACATATTCTAATTATGCAAGTATTTGTACTATTGTTGCTGATGTCCAGGACTATGCTGTTGAGATTATATGTATGGAACTGTGACCCAGACTTCTGTCAAGTTATTTCATTCGCGTATGTACTGTCATGAGTGTCAGTCCAAGTTATATTCCATTGTAACATTACAGAGGTAACATTTCCATAGGTATCAATATTGTTGGTGTTTTGCTTTGTTGCAATTTAATTGCTGTCTTAATCTTTCCAGTTATATCTTGTCCTTCAGTATATTTCCGATAAATTAATGTCATAATATTCTGTGTAGGCCCTACATAACTAGAAAGAAAAAAAAGCCTAATTTATTCCAGCGGTCGAGATTCACTGCTTTATTTTTTAATAAAGTGGCGATCTATTATCACTAGCATAGGCTACCAACTTTTAAATAATAATTTAGTAAATTTTTGGTAATAGCTTACATTTTTTCTTCCTAGATTTTATATTCTGTTCATAATTTGGTTAATTTTTTATTTTTTGCTGTTAGCTGTTTGCTTTGCTTCGTTGTATTTTATTTTTGTCATTCTCTTAATCTTTCCAGTTATATTTTGACCATTTAAATATGTCTAATAAATTAATATCATAAAATTGTGTGTAGGCCCTTCAAAAGCAGAAAAAAAAAGTTTATGTGCATTGAGTAGGCCTACCTACTTTATTCCAGCGATCGAGATTCACTACTTTATTTTTTAATAAAGTGGCAATCTATTATCACTGGTCTAAGCTAACAACCCTTAAATAATTTTGTAAATTTTTGGTGCTACATTTTTCTTCCTAGATTTGATATTCTGTTCATAATTTGTTTAATTTTTATTATATTTATTTGCTGTTAGCTGTTTGCTTTGTTGTATTTTTTTTTTTTGTCTTAATCTTTCCAGTTATATTTAGATCATTTAAATATTTCCAATAAATTAATGTCATAATATTCTGTGTCGGCCCTACATAACTAGAAAAAAAGCTTGTTTGCGTAAACTTCGCTACTTTATTTTTCAATAAACAAATCCACACAGACTGCAGGAGGTCCATGAATGCAGACACACTCACTTCTTTTTTACAGTGTAAGATTAACATTGATACATGCTGTGCAGACTTTAAGCCCACAAATGCAATTCTGCAAAGTGCTAAAGGTGCATGTGTTGATTATAATAAAAAACACTGTACATCGAAAGAATAGAACCTCACAATCACTAAGTTTTTTATATGTAAAGAACAGCATGAGACTATTAGCATGTTTTATATCACACTAATTCAAATTCTAATAGATTTGTATGTGTCAATTCTCATTTTAAAACTGTATTGTGTATAATTTATTAATATATTTCTTGCGTAAGGATTTTTGGGTGTTTGTACGGATTTTTTTGGGTCCGACCTACAGATTTTTGTCTCACGTGTTGACAGGTATGCCACACATCAAAAATATTAATGATCCAAATTACATCGGTTTTATACAAAACAAGATATTTCCTAAAAAATTCATATTTACTGCTTGATTTTCTTTGTGTTTAAATTACCTTAGGGTAGGTGGGAGAGTGTACCAGGGTAATACCAAAAAACTGAGACAGAAAGAGTTAAGTACCATGTGGAAAGCTAATATTACATGGTACTGAATCATAATGAAATACACTGAAAAAAAATTTACATACCTCATAATTTAGTTCACATTTGATTTGTACCATTTCATCATTTTTATCCATGTTTGACAGTCTCAGGTCCTACAAGAAAACTGAATAAGAAATTATATAACTTTTGTTAAAAAAAAAAAAAAAAACTGTATCAGTAATAATGCACAGGCAGTCTCATTACATATACAGCTCACTTAGAAGAACATTCTCCTCCTAATGTCATGTATACCTTATCACTGTTAAAGGGTTTGAGTATCTCTGAATCACAAAGGGTAACAGTGAATGTAGCAATAGCTATCAGAAGTTCTTCTGAGATTAAAATGGAGGAGGATAAAGAAATAACCCAGGGAATATAGCCCCATCCTTCTTGGAAGAGGGTGTGTTTCAGGTCTGTGACCAACCCATTAAAAAACCTTAGAAATCAGAAACACTGGTCAAGTGAAAATATCTTACATAATTACAACTGCAAGCTGGAAAAGCAGCTGATCATCATGGCATTCCAGCAGAGATGAAAGCAGATATGGATTCCTCTAGGTAAAGGTAGGCCCATAGCAGAGACCATGGTTTACCCATAATCTGTACAAGGTGTTTGCGTTTTTAGATGTGTACACCATTGTTATGATTAAAATCCGTAACGATTGTGTCGGTATAATGGTTAGCTTAACAGGGCTCCTTGTTTGTTTATTTTATACGGAGTCATTTATAAATACAGGAAGTGACATCATGCCAATATGGTTGTTTGGCAGACGTGAAACTAAAACTGCAGAAGTGAGGAGATTGTCTGCAAGTCTTCTACCATTGTGTGTCATGGCAAGTGGACACATGTGTTTGAGCTCCTAAATTTAAGTGTCTATCACTGAGTTATTTCATTACTAATACATCAAGATCTTCTGTGAGGTGTATCTAGTTATCTACATTTACAAGGAGTATAGCTTCTCTATGTCGAGTGTGAATATATATTAAAAATGTTACAAATGAAAAGAACAGCGTTCCAGACATGAACGGACTGCCTAAAGTTATATCGACAACTTCATATTATATGCCACTGTATATTGGCCTGAACTGTATTGAATTTGGAACAGTGTAAAAGTATTAATAAAAATGTATACCATCCACTTCGTCCATTGTGGCTCAAATAATTCTAACTGATGTTGGCTTGTTTCGGTGTCTGATACGTCTACGACCCTGGAAGTGATCTTGGCCACTAAATATTAACATTAACAATATAAAAGACACGTAACAGCCAAAGATGTGAGCCTCAAGCCAGGATCTGGAAAAAAGTATCTTCAAAAAATATCTCAAAAATTGTTCAAGTCGGTGGACTACCTTTATTTTTTGCATGTACAGAATATTTTTCAAGATGGCGGTGTTGGTCGGCTGTAAAGAAATTTATTGACGAGGTATATTAGAAGATTGGGAAACTAGTTTAAATATTAGTCTGTTTATACTTGTTTGATATTTTTATAAAACATGATGTTTGTTGGGAAATTTTATGTTAGTTACGAACACTATAATACAAACATAGATAGTACATCTACAATTCAAATAACCACAACCATAAACCAAAAGTTCAAAGGTAATTGATAAATAAAATAAACAAGGTTCAAAATTAATCCCAGTAACAAAACTAACATTAGGTAAAAGGCGGAAAGCCTTGAGAAAATAAAAACCAGAATATTATTAAAAAACGATCAATGAATGTAAATGTTTTGTAATTGTATGTTGTAAAGGAGAATGGCCAGAATAAGCGTAATGTAAATTAAGAGATAAAAGTTAGATAGATAAAGATGGAAAAAACATAAAAAAATAACCATTTACACAAAACTCAAACATAATTATAATTATTACGGATCTGGGGAAAAAATGGAGCCTGTGTGATGGATTTGTGTCAGGTGATTGGATGGGATTGAGCGGCAAAAAAGTTTGTGAAAAGTGAAATTGCTGAAGGGGACGGGAGGACCCTGCGGAGGGAATAAAGGGATGTGACCACCATATGGGATGGTTGCTGGTAGTTTCTTGGGGTGTTGAGTGAGGCAGTGAGGGCTGGGGTGACTGACGCAAAGCTGGGGGGTTCGGGGAGGTAACATTGGAGAAAGAAGTAGACTAAATCTAAGGTGTATTGATGAAGGAAGTGAGGGATACCTGAGCCACCCATTGGGGCCGCTGATTGTGTAGGGTCCTGTAATGAAAGTCGTGTGTGTTGTGATTGAGGTGTTGGGTGGATGGTAGTTTGGTGCTCGCATGTGGTATGTGGTTTGTGTTGGTGAGTATTGTGGGATGGGTATCGGTGCCAGTTTTTGGGTGTCGTGAGGTACGTGTGATGGGTAAAGTGGAACGGGTGTTAGGTGCGGTTCCCAGTCGTTCTGAGTTTGAATCATGGTAGTGTGTGTATCTCCACGGGTATGTGTTGGTGTGTGTGTGGTGTGGTGGGTGTTGAGTTATTTTTATTTATTTTTCTCTTATCTTTTTTATTACTTTATTTTTTCTTTAAATTTTATAATTAGTCTTTTGGTCATTTGGGTGTAAATATAATAAGTGTACTTTTGGGGCTTAAGTGGATTATTTTTTTGTTGATTTCGGTTCATGATTGTGGGATAGGTTTGCGTGGAGGCTTTTTTATATTAACCCATTAAATTTTTTCTTCGGCCTTTTACTTCCATGTGCATGCACAATGTAGAATATAGAGGTTAGGAAGACTCGTGGCAAGGGAATCAAAGAATCTTGGTTTGGAAGAGATACAGAATTGAAAGAATTAGATGAGATGGATGAACCCCGAGTAAGATGAATTAGTGAAAAGAGGATCCCGCCCGAGAAGACAGAATATTGCTCAGAGAAGGTTGCCCCCGATGGAAGAGGAAGAAGTAATTTAGATAATGTGGTGAATGTGATGATAGGACTTAGTTCAGGTTCTATGATGGGTTATTTCTTTGGGGGCATTTGCTACTTGACGATATGATGTTCTCGGCAATCCTTGCGACTTTGCTGTTGGCACAGTCTTTTGAGTTCGGGAATTTGTTTGTTGTTGAATCTGTAACATGGACTTATATCTGCCTGGGTTTTTGGCTAACTGGGTAATACCTTCTCTTCTTTTTTCTCTTGTAAATGCGGAATATTCATTGTGTTTAGTTTGCGCGGGAATTTGGGATGGCATTTGTGTGAGTATTCGTTGGCTGGCTGTCACGTTTTTGTTTTGAGGACATAGCTGGGCCTTGTCGGGTGTTGGTTGTTTGTGCATTATGGGATAAAAGTAGTGCCACAGTTGTTGAGTGGTTGGTTTGGTGGTGGGAGGCGAGGTTCGTACATGTATGACTCTGGGTATTGTGATTTCTCTTTGATTTGATGTTGTTGACTCAGCTGTACGGCGGTTTCGTACTTTTTTAATCTGTAATCAACATGGTGGAAACTGGTGTCAGTTTTGATTTCTGATAGCTTGGTTGACGGATTCAAGTTTGGTTTTTGTGGATTTTGTTTTATCAATTATGCCTCGCGCTTTTAGTGTTGGGTTTTGTGATTGGTTCACTATTTTAGTGTGCTTTTTGGGTGTGGTGCCTCGGCTGTCCAGCCTTTTTCTTATGTGATAACACGTGCTGTCTTTCAAGTTCCCTGTGAGTGTGTATTTTGGTGGCACTGTTTTGGCCCTGCGGTCCCGAGTATAGACTCCAGTTGATTAATGGCGCTGGGGGTAGTTGATTTTAATTTGTGTATCTTCATTTCCTCATTGGGCATTCATACTGGTTGTTAATCCATCTTGCACGGTCATTTTTTTAGTTTGGTGTCTTTGCCCTTGGGTCATTTTGCTTGTATACTTTAATGATGTCCATTCCTCACTGCACTTTTTCTTTGTATGACATTGCGTCTCGTCTTGTTTATTTTAAACTACTTGAGGATTAAGGATCTTTCTGAGGGTGGCTTTATTTGTTAATTTAAGTGGTCACTACTTACATCATCTATTGTTTCATTAATATGATCTGATAGTTACGATTACTAGGAACATCTTTTTTAGTCCATTCACCTGGCGGTTCTGGAATTACTGAGGTGCGACTTTTTTTCCTGTATATAACAGTGGCACTTTGGTATTTTTATGGATTACTCAGTATATTATTTACTAACAATGTGGTGCTATTACCGGGTTTTCATTTTCGTTGTTTCGTTTATTGTTTTCCGGTTACACATGGCCTTGGTGGGGGGGATTCTTTGCCGTGTATCAGTTGAACCTGGTATCTTGTAGCATTTCTGGGGTCTGAATATTGCTTAGGAATTGTAGGTGTGTGGTCTTTTCCAAACTGTGGTCAGTTTGTGCGTAGGTTTGGTTGTCGTATTCGTTTTCTGACATGTGGGCAATAGGTCATTGGCGACACTGTGGCGGTCTACACACACTGTTGCTCCAGTGAGCGTCATCATCTATCTTGGGTCACTGGAGTACACGGAGTTTTCCGTCTTGGGTTTTCGTTTTCATTTCTAAGTGTATTCAGTGATCAAGGGACATTTGTAACTCTGCCATATGTGGGGCCGTCCACTCCGCGCTTTGCCTTCTTTTTGTTGGACACCGGCTGTAGTTCCACGGCAAAGTAGCATCCTGTGCTTGTAATTGCGTGGGGCCCACTGGAGCGGTTGTGGTGAACGTCGGCCAACATTTTGGTTGGGGGTGTGTACCACCGGTGGTTTAATGGATCCTGCAGTCTCCTGTGTGATGGTACGCAGTGGTTGTGGTATTTTTCTTATCATTATTATCCTGTTGCTGTGAATATTTTTGGGTGGTTTTATACCTTGGGTCTTGAAACGGGTGATTTTTGGGATGTTGGTTTTATTTAATTCTACAACGGTTAACGCGTTGTGTGTTCCATGTATTTTTTAATGACATCTTTTTCACTACCCCCACGTAATAATATTATTATATTAATATGTTTGTAACTTTCTTAAACCAATTTGGTCGAATTGCTCCTTCTTCGCGGTATTGGCGCATCTCTTTTCATGGAGCGGTTGCTGCCGGCGTTCGGACTGGGGGTTCTTGCTAGGTCAGGCGTGTGGGTGCACATTGGGAAAAATGGCACACTGCTGCACTAGGACGCCGGTCTGGTTGGGGGGGGCGGGGGCAATGGCAAAGGGTAATGGTGGGAGTACAGTAACTCTGTTTGGTTTATTCAATTTTGTTGTTTTTGTGGTGTACTTGTGAGTATGGTATTTGCATAGGGGGTATTGGTCGGTGGTTCTCGTTCTTCGTTCTGAGGTAATGACAGTGTGTGCATCGTTTTGCTTCCTATAACTTTTTTTTTAATATGTTTGGTCGGTTCTTTGTGTTATGGCATTACCAACTCATTGAGGTTATTTAGGATATTTGGTCACATAATGATTGTACTGGGGCTTGGTTATATTTTCATCTAGGACCTACCGAGTCTTGGTTTGGGGGTATTTTTGGGCCGCCATACCATGTGTTTAGGGCGCTACTAATTTTCACGCAGTGGGGGTTAGACGGTAGACGTCGATTGCGAGTTCGTGGAGACGTTCAAGATTACTGGGATTGGGGTGGCCCGGGGGTCACCAGCATGGGTGCTCTCATGTTTGGGTCGGTGTTAGGGGCTGGAGTTAGTGTGCGTTGTTTCATGTTCGACCTACTCCAGCCATCTGTTGCGTGGTGCGGTAGTGCGTGTAGGAGTTATTATATACCAACCTACCAGGTCAGTAAGTTTTCATGGGGGGTCATAGTTTGTGGGTCGTTTGGGCGGGTGGACGGCGGGGGCGAGGGGGACAGTTTATCAGGTTCAGAGGTTGTAATTGCCAGTTTGATTGTCGTCTCTTGAATGGTATCGTTAACTGGGGCCCTACATAGTTCGGTCTTTATGTCGCACATTTGGATGTCATGTGATCCTTTAGTACAAGTGATAAAGTGTCATCAGGCTACCGATATGGTTGTTGGGATGCTCGGGATAATCTAGATTTTATGCAACTGAAGAATTCCAGTACGTGGAGTTTTGTGCCAGGATTGTGAGCTCTTCCTGTGTAGGGGTATGTGGAGATACACGCGGAGGCCTCCTCCCATCAATCCTCCCCTCATTACGTCAAACTCTCTCTCCCCCCCCCCAACTCACACACTATCACGGTGGGTTGACGTCCAGTGGTCTCTGGGTTGGGGAGCTGATTAGGTGTCGTAGGGATTCGTAGATCTCTTCATTAACTAGTTATGATCGGAACCGAGGTGGTGGTCTAGTGCGGTGCAGTCATGGGTATTGCCGTCTGTTGTTGAGGCAGTAGTGGCGGGTCGGATATCGGCGTCTTGTGTGTTATCGGTTTTTTGTAATTTCCGACGGGGAGGTTTTTGGTTTTCATTTCACTTGGTACCTGAGGGAATGGATGGATCATTGGTCCGGAAAGGACAGTTTGTCGTGGTGACTATTTAGTAGGATGTGGATGGAGTGTTAGGTCAGGTTATCGTGGATATGGAAAAGCGGGGTAAGCGTGTGGGGTGTAGCTGAGGGGGTGCAGGACCTGCTTTCTCTGTCCGCTCTACAGGTGCGAGCGCACACACACTGCTCATAGTGTATGGGAATCGGGGTATGATGTCTATTGGACAGGTCCAAACCGGTGAAATGGGCTTGTCCGTCTTTTACGTTCATTCTTGTGGGTTAGCATGTTCTGGGTGCCCTTTCATACAACCATGAACTAAACTCCATGGTTCATCCTCGGGGGTCTGGAGCCCTGGCTTTGGGATGAAACTTGGTGCTTGTACCTTTGGTTAAGAAGGTCAGTTCTTTTTCAAATTTTCTGTGCTGACGGGGCCAAACTCAATACTTAGTTGCCGGATCTGTTCTACTTGGGGTCGGCAGGGCGGTTGGGTTTTGTGGCCTTGATTGTATCATCTGGTTCCCCACACCAGGGTTTTATCTAGGGACACGCGTAGGGGGCGTAGGGCTTCACATGAGGACATATGTGTAATATTGGATGTGGTGTGTGTGAGCGCGGAACGGGGGGGGGGGGGCCGCGATGGGGTGGAAGGGGAAATATGGTAGAGACCTTAGAATGTGCGTCAGTCTGGGCGGTAAATTGGCGTCCCTGATCTCGCCTTTTTTTTATTCAAACAAGGGTTACTTAAAACCATTCTTAATTTTTTACCAACTTTCTCTCTCTGTAAGCCTTGAACTATACAATATATATGGATTGTTAAACGCTACAGGAATATGTCTCCTAGCTCGAAGCTTTTTGAGTGGCCCCTACTCTTCTTTGATTGACTACATTTCACGGTATTATATAGATCGGAGATATTTTTTGACTTTCCCACCCCCCCCCCACCTCCCCCCCCCCCCCTCCCCCCCCCCCCCCACCCACCCCCCCCCCCCCCCCCCACCCCCCCCCCCCCCCCCCCCTCTAGTGCGACTGTCAGGACTGTTGTCTCGGCAGCTTAATCTGATTGTCTTTACTTTTTCTCGTGATATCAAATGACTTTTCTGTTTCTAGATCGCTACTGTACTATGAACCAGTGGCCTCTCTTTTTTTCCTTCCTGCTCGATTTCCCTTCCAAAGACTTGCTATGTATTGGACTTGAGTGGTTTCTTCTTACATGCTTTGATAACAATTAAACCCATGAGGATTCACGCATTTTATTTTCATAGTAGCCATTGTATATTGGCCTGAAAGGGTTATTGAATTTGGTCAGCACAAGCTGACACAGTATAATATAAATAATGTATTTGACCGTTTACCAACTTCGTCCATTGTGGCTCAAATAATTCTAATTGATGTTGGCTTGTTTCGGTGTCTGATACGTCTACTACCCTAGAAGTGATCTTGGCCACAGGAATCATCCTGTCACTAAATATTAACATTAACAATGTAAAAGACACGTAACAACCCTGTACATAATTTCTGTACAGGTTTTCTAACCCATTCCCCTTATTACTGTGTCTCAGAGTTCTTTTATAAAGTCCTGTTGAACACAGGATTTCCCAGTCTATTAGTGATAATTAAGCACATAAATGACTAAATGATGACACCATCACATTATTTTTACAGTGTAAAGTAAACTCAGACATTTATTATTTGGGTTTTAAAAATAAGTGAAGACCTGCTTTAAAAGGCAAAGTCCCCGTGCCTCATTTATAATGCAGCCCACTGTAACTGAAAATATTTTTACACAAATTAACTCTTTTGATATGTTTTTTTCCCCAGTCTTTGTACAGGTTTTGTGGGTCATTGTACAGGGTTTTGGAATGTTTGTACAGGTTTTGTGGGTCTTTGTACAGGGTTTTGGAATTTTTGTACAGGTTTTTCATCTCCGAGGTGTGGCATGTATGAGACACTGCCATAGGGGAGTTAAGTGTTAGAGACTTCATTAAACTAAGTCCAGCATCAAGAGATGGAGTGACCAGTTCCCTTCGTCACTGCCTTTTCCTTCCCCAATTCAAGAGCAAAGTCAGGTACCCATTTACAGCTAGGAAGACTGGAGTGTGTCAATACCATTAATTGAACCTAGCATCTACATTCAAAATATCCCTGCAAAACAATATTCAATGTATTCTCAGCGGACCGAAGACACACACCTAGAACTTGATAAGTTTATTGCTGTCCTAATAACTATTGGGATTCAGAAGAGACCATTCATTCGCGACTACTGTCCTACATCTGCAGAATTTTATACTTCTTGGTTTTGTCAGATGTTTTCAAGAAGTAGATTTGAAGCATTATATCATACAATGCTTCATGTCTATGATGAAAATTGCACAAGGAAAAGAACAGATTAAACCTTTTATGAACATGTTGTTGCAAAAATTTAAGAGAGCCTTTTACCCATTCCAAAATCACTGTTTGGATGAAATGTTATATGGTATAAATGCAGATGGCAATATAAGCAGCATAATCCAAGTAAACCAAGCAAATATCACATAAAAGTCTTTGGTTTATGTGATTCAGCTACTGGATATGTGGTGAACATGTTCACATATTTTGGTTCTGATACTTCATATAATCCTGAAGTAGATGCAAACAGTGGGCAAGCTGTCAAGATTTTTTTAGACCCTAATACAGCATTTGGGTACAGGCCAAGATTTATTTGCTGACAGGTATTACAGCGCAAGCAAACACATTGACTTCCTACTGGAGAAGAAGCTTTACTGCACTGGTACTCTGAACATTATCCAGAGAAATTTTCCATCACAGCTAAGACTCTGTATCTTAGTTATCTGGAATGCATATGGTATATTACACAAACAAGCATGGTGTTGTGTACAGCATTTACAGACAAAAAGGCCAAGAAATCAGTTTTCCTTGTATCTTCTCAGGCCAAAGTGGAGACCCTAACCACATGGAAGCACACTGTTAAACCAAAAATGATAGATGAATACAACAATTCAATGAATGGGTGTGATCTCCTGGATCAAAAAATTTGGTTATTATGGTGTGCATAACAGAAAATCTGTTATGGTGGAAAAAAATGTTCTTCTGGCTGCTTGAAATAGTGCAGGTGAATGCTTCAGTTTTATACTGTTATCCTCAAGGTGAAAAGCTATCACTGCTGCAGTTCAAAAGAAATCTGCTTCACCAACTAATTCTTCTTCTTCTTTTTCGTACACTCTCAAACGTCCACTTGAATGTTCTCAAAGAAAGCAGTAGTCAGTTTGAGGCTATTTGAATCCCTGTAAAGCTTTTCCACGAAAGGAGCTGGCGTCGGCCATATGCACTTTCTCTGTACCACATATAAGGGGCAACTTTGAAGCAGATGTTCAGCAGTCATTTTATCAGTGCCACAGTTACACTGATCGGTAGTTCCTATCTTTAGCTTGTTGAATAGATGGTATCTCAATCTGTTGTGGCCAGTGCGGAGTCTGAAGATTACCACTTGTTCTCTTCTGTGGAGCTGGTAGTAAGCATCATTCTGTGTGTGCCCTGGATGTTCTACATTCCATTTGTTTCTGTAACTGATTCTGATAAAACTCTTTGCCTCCTCAAAAGTTATGCTTGCATCAGGCTGAGGTAGATGTGAACCTTCTTTTGCCATTCTGTCAGCCTCTTCATTGCCGATGATGTTACAATGAGATGGGATCCATTGGATCACAACACTTTTGAATAGTTGACAAAGTTTGTGGAGCACTACTCTGAGATCATCCAGGTCTGTATTATTTTGGCTTTTCAACGTTGCAATTACTGACTGTGCATCAGTAAAGAAAGCAACTTGTCTCTCTGCGCTTTCTTCTGTCAATATAACTTCTGCTGCAGTTTTCAAGGCCTCTGCCTCTGCTCTGAAGTTGCCAGAGAATCGTCCTGTCGCCACCGACAGCCTTTTTTCTGCACCAGTGCTTAAGTTCCAAACTGGAAGCTTGTGTGCAGTGTAGATGGGTTTAACAGTGGATATTTCATTTATGGATACCGCTCTCATTTGTGGTTTGGTTGATTCTACAAAATTACTTCATTTGAGTCTTTGCCTTCTAAGAGCATTTATTCTATGGCACATTGGGTGGTCTGTTAGTCTTTTGAATTTTTCGGCCTGTTGCTGAGCCCTGCAGTCTCTTCTATCTGTCATTGGCTGGAGGCAAGTAATCTTTTCGAGTTCTTTTATAGGTGTTGACTTCATGCCTCCCGTTATAATTCTCATTGCTTGATTTTGGAGTCTGCTAATTTTATCGAAGTTTGTCTTAGCTGCTGTAGCCCATGCTGCCATGCCATATTCAAGAACTGGCCTCACGTGCCCTGTGTACAACGTCTTAAGCACTTTCTCATCTGCACCCCAAGTTGTTCCAGCAAGTTTTTTCATAATTGCCATTCTTTGTCTTGCTCTCATTCGATTTCTGTCAACCTGTTTTTTCCAAGTCAGACGGCGATCAACAATAATGCCTAGGTAGTTAGGATTTTCATTTCATTGAAGATTTACTCCGTTTAGCACTAGTTTGAAGCTCTGAGGTCTAGTTGAGAGGGGAAAATACAGTGTACATTGTTTTCTCTTCATTAATCTTCATGAGCCATGTTTTGGCCCACTCTTCCAGTGATGTTAGTGCTTGCTGCATCAGAATGTTTGCAGTAGTGATATGTTCTTCAGAGATCCACAATGCTAAGTCATCTGCAAAGGAAGCATTGTGTGCTATTTGTTGAATATTGTCAGTTATGTCATTTATGTATGCAAGGAACAGTGTAGGTGACAGGACTCCCCCTTGTGGGACATCCTGCTCTAATATAAACTTTTTACTAGTCTGTCCTTGCAGCTATACTCTGGCGGTTCTATTTTCCAGGTAGTGACCAATCCATTTGTACATTCGCCCACATACACCACTTCTCTGCAGTTTGACTTTCAATCCCTCTTTCCATACTGTATCGAAAGCTTTTTTCTAAATCTACCCAAACCACTAGCGTGTGTTTTTTTTCGTGGAAGGCATCTTTGATTTCCTGAGCTATATATGTGATTTGATCCTCAGTGGATCTGTGTTGTCTGAATCCTGCTTGTTGATGGTTTAATAGGTGTTTGCTTTCCAGGTGCCACATCAGTCTGGTATTTATCATGCGCTCCATCAGTTTTCCTACACAGCTTAGTAGGCTGATTGGTCTGTAACCATTTGGTTCTTTCGGGTCCTTGTCTTTCTCTGGTATACATATCAGTATAGCTTCTTTCCATGCCTACGGGACAATTCCTCTTTTCCAACTGTAGTTAAGTACTGCCAGAAGCTTCTTTTTTGCCCTTGTGCCGAGACCTATTAACATTTCATTGGTTATTTCATCTTTTCCAGGTGACTTCTTTTTCTTTAGTGACTTTATTGCCTCTTCCATTTCTGCCATTGTCACATTTGTCATCATATGCTCTTCAGGTGCAATCTGTGTGTTGTCATGAATCAATTGTTCATCTGTGACGATTTTCTTCCTGTCAGTGGGGACATCAGTGTGATTTGCGCTAGCAAAGTATTCTATAAATGCATTTGCAGCTTTTTTTCCTATCAGCATATTGTCGCCATGTTTCAGTGCGATTTGTTTGTAATGAGATCCTTTGTTGTTCAAGGCTCTAACCAGTTTCCATAGCTTATTTCCATCTTTATTTAAGTTTAGATTTTCTGTTTTTTCTTTCCAGCAGTCTCTTGTTGTTTTATTTAATGTTTTTCAGTATTTTGCAGTGGTGGCTTTAGAGTAATACGTTTGCTTCGGTTGTTTGTTCTCTTTCTGCTGTGTTTCTGACCTCTGTTACTTCATCTTCGAGCCTTTGAAGTTCTTCAGTCCAGTAAGGTTTGTAATATTTTCTTGCCCCTCTGGGAATAGAATCAGTGGCTGCTTGTAGTATGGCTCTGTTTAGGCTTTCGACCATCATTTTCATATTTCCGTGCCGTGTGTTAATGGTTTCACAAAACCTGTCTGACAACATTGAAAACTTGTCCCAGTCAGCTCGTTTGTAGTTCCATCGAGGAAGTAGTTTTTCTTCCTGCGGAACAAATTCCATATTTATGACCAGCTTTATTGGTTTATGGTCACTACCTGCTAGCTGATAAAGCACATGTCTGTCTATTTTGTGTCTGATATCTCCTGTAGAAAAAGCTAGATCTGGAGTGGTAGTAGTGTGCCATCTTCTGGAGTAAAAACTGGGGTTGTCATCGGGACTGTTGATTAGGTGAAGATTTGTATCTATCTCCCAGTCCTCCACTTTGTCTCCTCTGTTGTCTGTATCTGGGTATCCCCATCTTTCAGAATGGCTATTGAAATCTCCTACCACTACGCAATTTGAGTCCTTTATTTCCATGCAGGAAAGTGACAGATCCTTGTTTGGTGGGCCATACAGATTGTAAATACGGATGCATGTTTCATTGATTATTATGTCCACCCCAATTATTTCAGACTGATTTCTGAGGTTCACGGATACTTCACTGCTTGGTAGAGAATTTAATTGAACTAATTTAAGCTTCTGCTGTTTTGAGCTCACTTAGTGTCCAAGAAAATCCAGCTACTAATACTGTAAGATCTCAAGCTGCCTCAACTTCAGAGTACCAGTGTGACACAAGGCATCTTGTATGTTATGCAGAAAGAGATACGGACTGTGTCCACTGCAGCACATCTGCTCGTCATCAGCGCTTGCATTATTATTGCACTGGAAGTCCAAACCAGCCACATCTACACACACAATGTTTTTATGACTACCATAAAAGCATGTAAATAGTGGCAAATTCTTCTGGGAAATGTAAAATAGAATTAGGTCAGTGAAATAATATTAGTTACAGTTGTTTCATGTTTGATTTTTACAGAAATATGTGGTGTAGGAAAAAAATCATATAAATTATATATTTGAAGTGATTGTGGTTAAAATGTGTTGTTTCAAAATGGATGTGCACTGATATTCTGAGATTTTTCTGCTATGGATTAAACTGGTGTTGAAATATGTAAGTACACAGTTTTATTATCTTTTTTTTCCAGTTATTTTTTATCAGGTCTACATTTCACATGACATGACAGTTTTTCTACATCAAATTATTTGAATGAAAATTTCACAAGAGTTTTCAGTAAATTTCCCACATTTTTATGTATAACATAAACACCTACTGAAATAATATGTGTATCTACAGTTTAAAAAAATATAACCTGAAGAGAAAAATTGCACACATTTTGTGTGGTTGTTTTTACAAACATGTGGTTTTGAGAAACAAATCATAAAAATTAAATCTGTGAAATGATAGTGGTAAAAGTTTCTAGATATATTTCAAACTAAATGTGCACTGATATTCTAAACATTTTATTGCCATACATTAACTGAGAGCTGAAATATTTAATATATTAAGTCTAGGAAGAGCCACAATTGGATGAAGCCCAGTGCAGATTCCAAGCAAACCAAAGTACTCAAGACCTAATCTTCACACTCAGGCAGCTGAGTGAAAAGGCCCTTGAGTATAAGAGTGAGATCCATCTTTGTTTCATAGATCTGGAAAAGGCATTTGACAGGGTTTCCTGGAGCAAACTTTGGGACTGTTTGGCAAGGAAGAACATTAAAGCACCTCTGATTCATGCTATACAGAACTTCTACAAGTCTTGCAGAAATTATGTGAGGACAGCAAACTATAAGTCAGAAGAGTTCAGGACCACCACTGGTGTAAGACAAGGTGATATCCTGTCACCTTATCTTTTCATACTCCTCATGGACGATGTCATCAAGGCATGTAAGGAGAGAACAAGAAAGTATTCAGTGGGGTACTGGAAGATGAGACAGGTCTGTATTTCAGAGCTAGCATTTGCTGATAATGTTGTCCTGATTGCTAAATCAGAGACACATCTCCAATCCAACCTGCAAGTCTGGAAGGAAGAGCTGGAGAAGAGAGGGATGGTCATAAGCAGCTCTAAAGCAAAATCCATGGTGATATCACGAGAAGAAAGAAAACATCAGATTAAGTTGGGAGAACAGGTCCTGGAGCAGGTCGACCACTTTAAATATCTCGGAGCTATTATAGACTGAAAGGGAGGCATCAAAGAAGAGTTGCCCACTCGAAAAGCAGCAGCAGGGAGACTTTTTCAGGCCATAAATCGAGGATTCCTCAGCAAGAAAGAGGTTGGTAAGAAAACAAAGATGGCTGTATACCGCTCCACCTATGTCCCAGTCTTGACATATGGATGCGAGTCATGGGCAATGACTACAACACACAAAAGCCACATCCAAACCTCAGACATGAGGTATCTGAGGAAGGTGGTTGAAGTAACAAGAAGAGACATGGTCCGCAACCAGACGATGCATCAAGGCCTAAAATCTGCTGGGAGGACAATATTAGACAATCTTTGAAGGACTGAGGACTAGAATGGAACCAGGCCAGGAAGAAGACAGCTGATAGAATAGTCTGGCGCTCTCTGTTCCAAACCTCTACACCTCACGGTAGAAGAGGAACGACTAAGTAAGTAAGTCTAGGAAAATGAGGGGAACTGCAGAGTACAATGGATGGGAATGAAAAAATAAAAATAAAAAAGGTGATTCGTCTTACGAGAATAAAAGACAAGAAAATATCCAACATTGCCACCATGGACAGACAAAGGCCTTGTTGTTGCAATGTTGGCTATTTTCTTTGTCTTTTGTCCTCATATGATGGATTACCTTATGAGTTCGCTGAAGGCCTATGCTCACATTTGAAAGTATTGGTAGGCCTAATAACTTTGAGCAAAGAAAGGAGCAAAAGTGCTGTTTCAAGGAGGGGGCAATAGGTTGGAGTCTGCTATTTTCAGGTTCTTATTTTGTTTCAATGTAGTTTGTCGGGTGTTATAAATTTTGACAAAGCTCGGAACTGGGTTGTGTTAGGTTGAGGCTAGCTGTTTGACTTCTGACAAAGCTCAAAATAAGGCTGGGGTTAGGTTAAGGCTAGCCTATCGGTAGCTTAACATAAATATGGATAGTCAGTCTTGCAACATTGCGCAACTTGTCTACTGTCCTCCAAAATTTTACCAAACTACCCGGCAGTGAAGGAGCCACGGTAAAATAGTGGTTAGTACACTGGCTTCGTGGCTCAGTGGTCTATGGTTTGATCTCCAGATGAGGTGGAATTTTTTAAGGCCGCAAACGGCTCCTGGGTCAACCCAGCACCAAATGGGTACCAGACCAACTCTGGGAAGGGTAAGGTGGCAGGCGTGATGCTGACCACATTACCCCTAGTGTACCGACGGTCAAGAAAAATATGGGCCTAACACCATATTCCCAATATACCTCAATGGGCGTGTAACGGGATCCTTACCTTTTACCAGGCAGTGAGCGTTACATAGAAACAAACGTGGATAGAAAATAAAATGCAAAAATATTGCATGTTTCCCTCTTTATTTATTAAAATGACAAACATTTAGTAGAAGAGTCTGGCAAAGGGGAATAATAATGGAACAAGGTCAGCCATTTTGCCCGAACGCTATCGATACCGCACACGTAACAGTATCTCTTTGACACACTGTAAAAAACTCACTATTAACTTACTTACTTAGTAATTCCTCTTCTACCGTGAGGTGTAGAGGTTTAGAAGAGAAGGCGCCAGACTAACCTTTCGGGTGTCTTCCTCCTGGCATGGTTCCATTCTAGTCTTCGGTCTTTCAAAGATTGTCTAATGTTGTCCTCCCAGCGAACTCTGGGTCATACTGGGGGTCTGGATCCTTGGCTCTTTGTTTTCCATGCTTGTCATGGTAGCCGATCTCCCATTCTGCAGACATGGCCAAACCATCTTAGTTGGGACTGTTCTACTTGGGTCTGCAGGGGGTGGGATTTTAGGCCTTGATGTATAGGCTATGTATCGTCTCGTTGCAGACCATGTCTCTTCTTGTTACTTCAACCACCTTCCTCAGATACCTCATTTCTGAGGTTTGGATCTGGCTTTTGTGGGTTGTAGTCATTGCCCATGACTTGCATCCATATGTCAAGACTGGGACATAGGTGGAGCAGTATACAGCAATCTTTGTTTTCTTACCAACCTCTCTCTCTTGCTGAGGAATCATCGATTTATAGCCTGAAAAAGTCTCCCAGCTGCTGTTTTTCGAGCGGCCAACTCTTCTTTGATGCCTCCCTTTCGGTCTATAATAGCTCCGAGATATTTAAAGTGGTCGACCTGCTCCAGGACCTATTTTCCCAGCTTAATCTGATGTCTTCTTTCTTCTCACTATTAACACCAACCAAACTCCGTCCGGAACACCCCACACCCTATTTCTGTTTGACCGCGCGCGAACACTCCTCGGCTTAGAGGCTTTTTTTGTTTTTTTCCAACAGTGCAAGCTCGAAAAAGCGTCGGACTTTGGGTCAGGGGTAGCACGCGATCTGTAGCAAAATTATGTGAAGATGGATTTGGCAATGGGAGTGAAATGAAAAAAAAAATCTGCAATGTTGCCATGCAGTTATAAACAGAGTTGCCAATATATTTTTAAACGCCAAATGTTTTTTTTAAAATAAATCCTGCTATAAAAACAATTCTTGTATAGTGTAATGGATGGGTGTGAAGAGAAAATAGAAAAAAGGTGATTCGTCTTACGAGGACAAAAGAAATAGCCAACGTTACGGCCACAAGTCCTTCGTCAGGGAAAGGAAAGAAAGTGAAGGCTAGAAAGGACACATAAGAACTTAAATAAATATAGAAAATTAAACCTACGTACTTCCCTGAAGTCACCGAAGTCCTATCACTTTTGCTGCCCGCGAACAGACGAGCGTGCCCGGAAAATGAAATGACTGCCACCACCGGATGTACACAATACATACTCAGAAACCAAAAAACGAAACTGAACAATAAACTACCCAAACGTAATATTAGTGGGGACTGGAAATAGAAGAGGACAGAATGAGTTGGAGATAAATAAATGTGAAATAAAAAAATCTAGACATATTAAAAACAGTGTATTATATATTCATACATATTATTAGAGGGCGGCAGAAAAATAGGATAAGAGTGGAAAGAGTCAAAATAGAACAAGAGAGGAAAGGGTGACATCAGACAAAGGTGTGTAGAGTGTTAAGACCAGCTGGTTTTACACCCCCCATGCGGTGGATAAGACGGTTCTCAAGCTGTTCTTGGCTAGCAGTGTCAGAGGAGCAGGATCTGATCGCCATGACCTGGACGTCGATGGGACCACGGTGGTCAGGACCATTACAGTGTATAGTATAGTGTAAGAAATTAAATTAGGGGGCTGCTGTTATATATATATATATATATATATATATATATATATATATATATATATATATATATATATATATATATATATATATATATATATATATATATATATTTTAATTACCCTCCATTCCCAAGGGAGCATAGGCCTTCAACAAATACATGCCAACATCTCAAGTTCTTTCCACGTTCTCCTCATCATTTTCACCTCTGTTTCCAGCTCTCTTTTCCATGTGCTTCTTTGTCTACCTCTGCCTTTCTTGCCCTGGGTGTTCCAGAACAAGGTCTGCCGTTGTAATGCTATCAACCGGTTTCTTCAGTGTGTATTCTATCCATCGCCATCGTCTTCTTCTCATCTCTTGTTCCACTGGCACTTGTCTGGTTCTTGTCATCAGTTCCACATTGGTAACCGTGTCATACTTTTTTAATCCTTCTATTCTACGCAAGTACCCATTTAAGAAAGTTTGTAGCTTTTTTGTTGTTGTCTTTGTTGTTCTCCATGTTTCAGAGCCATATAATAGTACTTACTTCACATTTAATTATACCCTATCTGCATAATTTGAAATGATTGGATCTTTCTGATTAGATTCATAACATCGTTGGAGGGAATATAGGCTGACAACTTCACAGTTTTATTTCTCTGTGATTCGCACGCTCGCCAAGACAACACCAGACCTTCGCCAGAGAAAGAACTAGATTCATAATTCCTAATTGTTATCCGGACCTTTTATTGGAGAACCAGATAAGACTTATAAAGCACGGGAAATAACTTTCAAATTTTAATAAGGAAAACACGGACTAGGAAAACTGAAGAAACACGGAGTCAGAACGGGCAATCTATTGTAAAATTAAAAGAAATCCCAGACACGTGTTGTAAGAGAACGATTCGTCTCTTTTATTCATCTGTGCGACAAGTCTGTAGCCAGGATTGACGTATGTTGTGATTTACATTTTATATTTTATTACTAGCATGTGAACTAACATATATATGTATATATTACCATGTGAATTTTATTGTGGGAAACTCGCTATTGGATGTCAAAGTCATTTGAGGCTGGCAACCTCAGCGTATAGAATGATGATTCACGAACCACCACTGCACGGGCTGGTGATTGCTTTATTGATGGTTTTGTAAAGAGAACTAAAAGCATAAAGTAATTCCAGGTTCCCAATGGAGCAGGGAGGGATAGATTAAAAGAAATGATGTACATTCTAAGCATAAAACTTACATTTTCAAAGAAGTGTAAATGTCCCTATAAATATATTCACTTTAAAATTAACGTAAGGTTTCACGCTTTAAGCCAGTGTAAATGTCCATGTGAAAATATTCATTTTAATTAATAGAAGTTTCAAACTTGTCCACAAATGTAAATGTAAATGAAAGATGAATGAATTTATATTGTGAACACAATTCAAATAGTGGAGATGTAAATGTAAAAAAAATATATATCTGTACGTTTAGCCTTTTCATTTAAATGTAATGTAAAGCTAAAACTAATCAGTTTAAATGTAAAGGAAGTTTTATCCCGAGGGATTAAATTTAATTCTCATGGAGAGTAAACTCTGAGTTAAGTGGGATGGTGAAATAGAAGAGGGGGGACACATAACTGTGTGTCGGGAAACGCCATACTCAGAAGAGCGTTCATTTCTATTCTTCTATCACAGTTACTGGTGGTACCAGCAGAACGTACTATTTCTGGAACAAGACAGGATCAGTGGCCTACGTTTTAAGACAAAGGACGCACTGTATAGACATTCCTTGAAGTTTCTTGGAGATGAGATACACCCGACAACCTTGACCAGAGACGAGTGATCAGTGTGAAAAGACAGAACCGACATTGGTAGCTAAGTTCAAACATATGCTGACATCTTCTTCTTCTTTGATCCATAACCACCAACCGTCAAAGCAATCAGCGGCCATCACGCCTGGTGGCGTCTTGTAGGGCAGCAACAAATTGATTCCACTTTGCTCGGTCGGCGGCCATCCTTCGTACAGTGCCCCAACTGTGGTTCATTCTTTGAATCTCAGCTTCCACAGTTCTCCGCCAAGTTGTTTTTGGTCGGCCTCTCTTTCGCTTTCCTTTGGGGGTCCATAGCATAGCTTTTATTGTGATGGTATCAGGGTCCCTTCTGAGGACGTGGCAAACCCAACTCCAGCGTCTGCCAGCTATGATGGTGTGCACGTCCTCCTGGTTACTACGAATAAGTAGTTCTTGGTTGCTTATGGTGTTTGGCCAAAAGATTCGAAGAATTTTCCTTAGGCAGATTGTGTGGAAGGAGGACAGTTTCGACATTTCCTTTTCTGTTACTCTCCAACATTCCGCACCATAGAGAAGCACAGAAAGTACACAACTCTCATACAGTCTTAATTTGGTGTTTGTGCTGTAGTGGGAAGACTTCCAAATGTTGTTGAGACATCTGAATTTCTTAATCTTTTTCACAATCCCCAAATATGAGGATGATAGCTTTTCGTTAGCCATAACTATTCAAATTATTTTCAAACTGTTAAAAGTAAAGTGATTATTAAATTTTGTTATTTGTAATAATACAAATTTAACTTCGATTTAATCTTTTAAATGTACTACATGTTTGTCTCAGTCAAAGTTACTAAACACATACTCTAAACAGAGCTATATATGTATATGTGTATATTAAATCAACGGTGGGGGCTAAACGAGCTGATAAATAAGTGCTTAATTCTTCACAATAGTGGTCGGCAGGTTACAGAATTAACGTGCTCAGCGACATCCATCATTGTCTTCGTTTACCTGAATTTCTTGTGAAGACTCCCATGTGATAGAAGGTTTACTACTCTTCTATCTACATTTCTACCAAGAGTAATCTTGTGTACAAATGGACTCCATTGAAGCCTATATTAGATACTCTTGAGTTTTGGCCATTGTTGGAGCACTACTGCAAAGCAAGGGAGGCAATACCGTCACAGTTGGATGCGATTTCTCTTGATCTCCATATATTTTCCAATGCAATGAAAGCTCCTCTTGCTTTTTGTTCTTATTTTGATATCCTTGTCTGTCCCTCCAACTTTGTCTATATTGCTGCCAAGATATGTGTACAATTCTACATCTTGTAGTGGTGTTTCTTCAAGTTCAACCTTGTTATCATTACCTGCATTTATTCTCATAATTTTGTCTTTTCTTCGTGTATTTTCAGATCCAATTGCTGGGACCTCTCATCGAGTGTTTTCAATTTGTCCTGCATCTGATTATGGTTATGAGACAGAAGAGCCAATTCATCTGTAAAATCCAGATCATCCAACTGCTTAGTCAGAGTCCACTGGATACCATGTCTGTTGTGTGTTGTCGATGTTCTCATAACCCAGTTTATTGCTAGTAAGAAAAGAAATTGAGACAAGAGGCATCCCTGTCGCACTCTCGTGCTTATTCCAAACGGTTCTGTAATCTTGTCCTT
Organism: Oreohelix idahoensis; assembly: GCA_024509875.1. Taxonomy (NCBI): domain Eukaryota; kingdom Metazoa; phylum Mollusca; class Gastropoda; order Stylommatophora; family Oreohelicidae; genus Oreohelix; species Oreohelix idahoensis. The sequence goes on from JAMPIV010007557.1 coordinate 131,121, forward strand.
CATGAAGAACTCTGCATGTCATGTCTTCTTTTGTTTTCTTTATTATATTAATGATCTTCATGGGGAACTTCATAAAGCCTCATCAATTTCCAAAGTGATTCTCTGTCTACACTGTCAAATGCCTTTTCGAAGTCCACAAATCCAATGTGTAGTGGTGTATTCCATTCCAGACTTTGTTCAACTATTATTATCAAAGTGGCTATCTGGTCTGTACAGGATCTGTTTTGTCGAAAACCTGCTTGTTCATCTCTCTGTTTCTTTTCAATGGACTCTTTTAATCTCTCGAGGATAATCGTGTTTAATGTTTTTCCTGGCTCTGATAGTAAAATTATGTCTCTATAATTTTTACACTCTTGTAAGTTTCCCTTCTTAGGCAACTTAACCAGATATAATTCTTTCCATTCTGCAGATAACTCTTCCTTTTCCCAGACTTTACCAAGTAATTTATATAACATCTCTGTAGCCTTGTCGATATCTGCTGTGATGGTCTCTGCTGGAATGCCATCAGGTCCAGCCGCTTTTCCATCTCTTAGAAGCTTTATGGCTTTCTTTATTTCTTCGTTCGTTGGTCTTTCACCGTTAATTTGTAGCTCTTCTTCTGCTGGTTGGATGTCTGGGGATTGGGAGGGAGGGGGGTGGGGGGGGGGGGGCGAATTGGTTGTGAAGCTGGTCTATTGAGAATTTCCTCAAAATATTCCGTCCATCTCTTCATTTGCTCTTGTATATTGTTGAGCAGTTTTCCATTATTGTCTTTTTTGAGGCAACTTGTTTGCTTGTGTTTCCCTGTTAGCTTCTTTGTGCTGTTAAACAGTTCTCTCATATTTCCTTTGGCTGCAGCATCTTCTGCCTCTCTTGCGAACTCCTCAATATACTTCCTCTTGTCTCATTTGATACTTCTTTTTACTTCTTTGTTTGCTTCTGTGTACACCTCTTGAGCCTTGGCTTTTACATTTCTGGTTTTGCTTGTGTTTAAATCTGCTTTCTTGTTTTTTCTGTCTTTTGTCTTATTGATTGTTTCTGTTGTTATCCACGCTTTTTGTTGTCGTTCCCTTTTCCCAAGTATTTTTTCACATGTCTCATTCTATACAGTTTTGATTTGCTGCCAATAGTCTTCTGTATTCACTACATTTTCCAGCTGTTGGAGCACTTGGAATTTGTTGGATATTGTGACCGCAAATTTGTCTCTCGTTTCTTGATTTCTTAGATGTCCTACATGAAATTGTTGTTTATAACTTTGCATTGTTGCATATCTCTTGAGTTTCAGTTTTACTTTGGCTATCAGAAGGTGGTGATCTAATGCCACATATGCTCCTGTATATACCTTTACATCCTGCAATGATGATCTAAACTTCTTCTTTATGCATGCACATATGATCAATCTGATTTTCTCTTTTATGGTCTGGGGATATCCACGTTTCCTTATTTATTCTCTTATGTGGAAACATGCTTCCTCCTACAGCGAGTTGATTTGAAGCACAGAAGTTTGAGAATAGTTCCCCATTTTCATTCATTATTTCTAGCCCATGTTTTCCCATGACTTCTTCAATGCCGGTGTTGACTGTACCTGTCTTTGCATTCATGTAATATATATATATATATATATATATATATATATATATATATATATATATATATATATATATATATATATATATATATATATATATATATATATATATATATATATATATATATATATATATATATATATATATATATATATGAAATATTGTACATTTTAAAAACTGTCTTTCAAATTTTGAGAAAGAAAACAAATGGTCTTCAGTTCTTGATCCTTTGCAGAAGCCTGCTTCAAAGTTGTTGAGAGATTTTGAAGATTCCAGCCCCAGTACAGTTAATTGTCTAACATTCATTCTGCCAGTTTTTCTGTGTTGGTAGTCAGTGAGATTGACATGAAAATGTTTTGATCATCTTCAGGTTTTCTCTTTTTTAAAATGGGTCTGACAATGGCTGTCTTCCTGACTTTTAGTAGTTTACCACTTTGGCAGGTCAGATTTAGTATGTTAGCCTTTCCCTTGGCTCCAAGATGTGAAATAATCTCATCTTATATCTTGTCTCGAGCAGAAGCTGGTGTTAGCTGCATTTTATTCCGGGCACAGAGTAGTTCCTGGAGAGTAAAGTTTTCTTCAAAGAATACACACATTTACTAAGCTCGATTTTTCTGTACATTTCAGAATCTTACCAAATGCTCTGTCAAGTACCTTCCTTTGGGAGGGTCTGTTGATGTCTGAGAAGAATTTGTTGAAAGTATTAGATATTTTATTGTCATACTTAAGGACATAATCACAGGTCAGCAGTGATTTAGGGTTAGAATTCTTATTCTCACCTGAAAGGTTATTCAGTAGTTTATAGGCCTTTTTTCCTTTAGTTCTGAGGCTGAGGTTGTTGCAGGTGTCAGACGATCTCTCTTTTTTTGATTTTGTTGTTGTTTATTTCAAATCTGATCTTTGCAGTTAGCCTGTTGTATTCTATTCTCTATTCTCACGTTGGCTGTCCTCTGCTTTCTTCCTGGCTTCTCTCCTTGTTTTGGACACGATCTTAAAGTTTCTTTGTCAAGAAAGGGTGACGTATATTTTTAGATAGGATAGAAGATAATATGGTCCCGTCTGAGCAGAGGTGATAGTTATAACTATGTGAGAATAAAGGTGTAAAAAAATATATTTTCACGAGGGAATAGTGTAAGAGGAAGATCTGTCTCTGGAATGAGTAGTTTCTCTATTCCAGCCTATCTATACTACTATATTTTGATATAAGACAACCTTTCTTTCCCTATATGAAATATAAGTTACACTAAACACACCCACACACGCAATTATGTGACAACAGCACACACAAACGTGAAAAAACTATGGTTACTTGGGTATGGGTCTGACCAACACACACATTTAAGTTCTTATTTTTGTTTACTACCATTAAACGTTTTACAACATCAAACATATATAGAAATCAATAAAGCATGTTTTACAGACATATGAAAATAACCGAATAAGTGCCCTTCCCCTTTGTTGAGAAAGATCCCAAGAGAATTTAATAACCCAAAGGTCAAAGATAAGCACTAGGTTACAGAATAGAATATGAAGAACAAATTCCCTACTAAATTACTACTCAGTAAATACTCAATTTATCGAAATAAATAATAAGTTAGTACAATGATTGTAACAAAAGGACATATTCACTCTCTTTATCTCTCACTCTGCATCTGTGGCCACAAACAATGTCGCTTACATGCTCGTAGTGTTGGTATCCCGTGAAAAAATATATTAGTTCCTGAACATATACTGTCAGGTGGGTTGCCCAAATATGACCCCAGTCCAGCCTATTTATCGAATAATAATTACAAGGTGGACGCTAAATTTGGGGGTGTAATTTTCCCTGGATGAAAAGATTGTCACCACAAATAGTTACTGAAACAAGACGAACAGTAAATCCCGTATTGTGAAGCATCTGGTTGCTAAGTCAAATGTTACATTATCTAAAAAATGATGATGATGTTAAATCCTATCGGCTGATTCTATGGTGAGTGCAAATTTTTAAACAGCACAACTGTCTGAATAAATCCAGTGCTGCGTCTGTCAAAAGTTAGATGTTGATATTATACATACATATATATATGTATATATATATATATATATATATATATATACATATATATATATATATATATATATATATATATATATGTATATATATATATATATATATACATATATATATATATATATATATATATATATATATATCACTCCAGTGGGCTGATAAATTGGAGAAAAAAATGTCTGGGAATTGATAGTCCGGTTAACTTAATAATTAAAATGTTTATGTGTCTTTTAGCCAGTCCTGTTCACAACACGACTTATGGACTCGAAAGTCACGAAGAAGACAGCATAAATCTCATCAGTACTGTAGACTATAATCAAGGAAAAGGCTGCTGACCGCTGGTTTTGATTAGGTGCTATATTAGGAACAAAAGAACATTTCCTATCTTAGCCACCCGTAAGTTTTCCGCTATGGCATGTTGGGAAAAAGGGTATGTGCCCTTCCCCGTTATTGCCTGCGAGAAATTGAACAGTGCATAATGTCATTTATTATTTAATTTATCCATACGCACACTTTAACAAAAATCGCCTGTCACTACTAGCTATTTGTCGGCGTCTGTTGTTTTTGTCTCATGACATTAACTCTAGTCACTTATATGGTTTCACACGATGAAATATAATGCGAATTCCATTCTGTCACTCATCCGTCACGCGTAATAATCTCAGTCAGCTAAGTCGTATATTCTTGTTGAAAGAAAATGCGGTGTTTGAAATTACATTACACTGAACGACTGGCAAGAAAATATCTACGCGTTATGTTATTTCACTGGTTTTAAACGCTAAAGAATTATAATGAATTAAAAATGGTAAACTTAACACATTTTAACACTTAATCACAATTTCTATTACCACAAGTCAGAAATCCCCACGAGACAATTTAACACATTTAGCAAAGGATGGTTCTAGTCTGGCGTGCTTATTTTATCCAAGAATTTCTGAGTGACTCTAATAACTGAATTTGAGAGAGCGCGGTATATATACAGATTATTTGCTCTCAGATCCCTAATGGAGTTATTTCCGTAATGACGTGCGAACCATAAGATTGAGAAACTGTGGACCAGATGAAAAGTTCTCTGGCGGCCACCGTTTTTCTCGTCAAGCGCTGCTTTGCCCGACATCAAAGGCATCGTCCCGCTAACGGAGTTTCTTTCGTAATCGGTCGCTTTCTTGAGAGGAAATGCAAAACCGGCGTCAGAGGTCCCCCTGTATCTGAAGATCAAAGAGTTTCGAGTTTATCCCAAGTGCAATCCGTCCGATGTCCGGTGATTGGCAGATCAACTCGCGTGAGAAACTAGGTAAACAAATCAGGGTTCGCTGCCTCTTATGCAGACAGGTCACGGAAATTCGTAGATGTCTACATCTCAAGAAAAAAAGGGCGTACATTAGATATGAGTAATGCAGTCAGAAAATTGCGTAGTTTGGCTTAGCAAAGGGTAGACACTAAATGGGAAAGGAAAGGCCGTCAGATTACTGTATCAATATTGTCGTATTTTGAATCTGTCTATTAACACGGTCATATTTACTGCGCTCACTATAGGATAAATGGATCGATAGAATAGCCAATCAGGACGCTCCTTTTCTAGTATGTATAAAGAATCCTTTTTATGTTTGACAGAAAGGGCCTATTCTGTGTATTTGATAGGAAGGAGTTATTTTATTTCTTAAAGAATACTGATATATAAAAGGAAATACATAACTATTATAACATCTGGGATATTACTTAATAAGTGGGTGTAAAGACGGCCTCATAATAGTAATTCATTTAAAGATAAAAATTGGTTTTAGTGATATTTCTATACCAGGGTAGTTCCAGATTTAGCTAATTAAAGACTGCATAGATTTAAGTGCCATGTAATAACTAAACAACCAGATATAGAAAGATAGAGATAAATTAGCAGTTTAAATATCACTTTAAATAATTAAAATGGGCCCAGTAATAAGTTAGATATAGAATATTTAAACTTAGGCACATTATACGGGCAAGCTGAAAACGTTTAGGTTTTGATTCTTAAACACACATTTGGACCGTGCTTCCGATTGGGCGGGCACGGCGCTATTTATAGAACTGGAACTTAAGGGAGTCCGCCACAAAATTTAAATATACCAAGCTGAATGAATCGAGCGCAAACTGTTACTGCAAAGTCTTTTGCCGCTGTGATCTAGGAGCAGACCTAAAGTTCCCATTGAAAGCCTGTCTCAGCTTGTGTATTATTGCCCGATGGTAAGAAAGATATATATATTTGTATATATTGTTGATTATTTGCCGGTGTATACCCGCTTATGTGTTCGGTGATGTGTAGAAAGGGAAACTACAGGACTAGTGTGTTGCCGCATTGAGGGCATACCTGTGTGATTTTGAAACGAAAGCCAGCGTTAGAAAATGTGTATAATATTTGTAAGTAGGGCAACAATTACGACTGTAAGTTTTAATAGGGTATATGAATGAGTATTTCAGCCTGGAATTACACACTGTTCACGAACATAAGATAGGAGTACAGGAATTGTTAACATGATGTAATCAAGTTGTCACTTGCTATTGTGTACTTAACCAAATCATTGTATGGAAGCCAATCATGGGCTAAGGAATCTATCATAGGATGTTTACAGGAAATGAATCATCACATGGAACTGGCTGTAAGAGAAATGAAGTTATATGTCCTGTGCAAACTGTTATCACAATATCTGAATAATGTTTATATGTGATGTTGTGTGTGTGTGTGGAGTGGTGCTGGAGCCTACATGGAATGCGGTTATCTTTCATTCCAGGTTCTGTCTCGATATTACAAAGTACGAAACATCCACTGTAGAGGAAGTCTGTTGGTGCCTACAGCTCTTTATATACCTAGAGCCATACCACGTTCCCAGCCTGGAGTTGCAGTTTCCTGGCCTGTTGGATGCAGATCATCATCTAATAAGATAGGTGGAATCTAGTTCCACTGTACAGCAAATCCAGCCAAAATTAAAGAATAATAAAAACCACACATAATAAAGAAAACATTTAAGGATGATATATGACGGACATTTGTTCAATAAAGTGAATTATACAGTCCAGGGACAGTGATTATAGTATTAGTAAAGAAAGTAATTGACATTATCTCGTTACCTTTACCATATTATTCACTATGGAAAAGTACATTCCATCTTATTTATTTAATGATGTAAATACCATTTGATTTCTTTTAGAATTCCTGACCGAAAAAAAAATCAGTATAGGACAAATAAATTGTAAATAATTTCAGTCAGTCTTGCTTAATAATTTTTATTAAGTTAATGTTCTGTATTGAGATTTATTACATATAAATAATTCAAATTTTCCCCTAGATAACTAGCCATTAAAACAAAAGTATATTCATTAATATACTTAATTTTTAGAACTGATTCAATACTGTTTTATTGGTTTATATACTTATATTCATTAATGAATGTGTGATCTAGAGAGGTAGCAGATAGATCTTCAGTACCTAACACTATCATCATACTTGAAGGTTTACATAGCTTGACCCCCACTATTGATGTCGATACACCCTTGCTCTTTTCAGAGAAGGGGGTATTTCTTATAAGACCAGTCTCTTATCTGGTACTACCCTGGTATCATCTGATACACTTTTGTGTCCAGGAAAGTCTTTATTTTAATAACATCCAAACCTCTCGCAACATTTGGGGTCCTGTCTGGTATTTTTCATTCATACCCTGGGGCTTTTACTTGAGATAGTTAGAGTAAAAGTAGGAATAAGGTAATAATATAATAAGAAAGTCAATAAATAAAATTTAACCAAATTGTGGTGAATGGATGAGCTGTCAGTGGTTATAGTTAATTAAGTTTACATTGTAAGTTAGTGATACCCTATTTAGTTTATAATTTGTATAAGATTGCAAGAGAATGGCAGACTTGGCCAAATTTAGGTCTGCTACAGTGTAGTCGGCAAAAGAACTTGGCATGAGTGGGAACGATCTGATTAAGTATGTCACGACGGAATGTGATAAATTGATAGACAGAGAAGATACGAGATTAGAAAATGAGGGAAGATTACAGTTAGAGGCTGATAGGGAAGTTAGGAAAATTGAAGCAGATAAAGAAGCTAAAAGGTTACAGTTAGAATTTGATAGGGCAGCTGAAGCTAAAAGGTTACAGTTAGAATCTGATAGGGAGGCTAGGCAAATGGAGGCTGAGGAAAAGAGATTGCAAATAGAGGCTGAGGAAAAGAGGTTGCAAAGGGAACATGAGTTAAGATTGAAAGAGCTGGAACTTCAAGGACCTGTTGCAGTAAATGGGAGCAGCCCAACTACCTCTGAAACTATTGCAAGTCAAGGTGCCTCAAATTCAGCTATGAATTTCCATTTGGACCCATTTGTGGAGAAGGCAGATGATATTGAATCATTTTTAAGTAGGTATGAGAGATTAGCTAGAGAAAGAGAAGGGGAACCTAAAGTTATCACAAGGGCTGAGAGGAACTTCTTATGAAGTGTTTTCTAAACTAAGTAGAGAAGACCAAGAAGATTATGACCTCCTGAAGCAGGCATTGTTAGTCAGGTATGAAAAGAATGCCGAATTTTATAGAAAGAAATTTAGAACTACCAAGTTGCTGTCTGGAGAAACTTACCACCAATTCTCTGCAAGATTAGAAACCTACTTGGAGAAGTGGAATACTCTTGGGAAGACTCAAGACCTAAAAGAAATGGTCATGGTGGAGCAAGTAAGAGAGTCTATGCCTCCAGACATGAGAAAATTTCTTATGAAACAAGGTGCAGATAGGTTGGGGGACATTCTCACAGTTGCTGAGAGATATCAAGAGGCTCAGTCAGAAGTAGCTGGAGTTAAGAAGAAACAAGGAGATAGTAATAAAACCCCATAAAGACCAGAATAAGTTCGACGATAGGGATCAACCACCTAGATTCAAATAAAGTTATGACAGGCCTAGATATGATCAAAGAGACAGAAACCCTCAGGTACAAGAAAAGAAACACTACTGACAAGAAGGGAAATGGTGTAAAATTTGTAAGATGAACAATCACCATACTAAAGTCTGTAGGAAAAAGAACCCTCGATATTTCGCTGCATGCCTCAAAACAGGAAACAAGGGAAAGAAGGAACTGTCTACAGGGCAGCAAGAACCTCATAATCCCCCTGTATGTGAAGAAGTAGTATGTAATGGGGCCACTATCAAGTGCCTTTATGATACTGGATTGGATTTTGACTCAGTTATGTGTTCTAACCTGGTGCACCCAGATCAATATACCACAGAAACAGTGGAGATACAAGGGGCAACTAAGGAGGTAGCAGCCATGACACTTCCCATTGCAAGAATAAATGTCAAAACTCGCTATGTGGAAGGAGTGATAAGAGCAGCAGTGATAAATGAGCCAATCTACCCACTAATTTTGAGGTGTAGATATGTGTTTTTGGGAAGTCCCAAAAGACCAGTGATTATGGCAGCAGTACAGACCAGGCCACAGTCAAGGAAGGAGGAAGATAACCGAATAAATACTCATCCAGAGGAGATGAGGAAGGCACAGGCTGAAGATAATTCATTAAAGCCTTGCTTTAGAAAACTTCCAAAAAGCCATACCCCTCCTAATAATGGAGAATTTTATATGAAGAATAAGTTGCTACATAGGAAAGCTGGAACCGGATCCAATGGTCATGGACAACTAGTTCTACCATCTTCATATAGGGAAAAGGTGATGGAGTTAGGACATGCTATCCCCTTTAGTGGACATATGGGGATCAGCGCCACAGGACAACGTATAGCTTGTCACTACTTCTGGCCAGATATGTTAAATCCTGCCCAGAATGTCAAAGGGTAGCTCCAAAACATTGGACTGCATCTGCAACTCTTGGTGAAATGCCAATAATGGGAACTCCATTTTAGAGAGTTGCAGTGGATATAGTTGGACCTCTCACACGAACTAAGAGGAGAAACAGTTACATTCTTACTCTGGTGGACACTTGCTCTATGTGGGGGAGAGGCAGTAGCCATGTCATCAAGCGACTCAAAACATGTGGCAGAGGCGTTACTCACAATATTCACGAGGTTAGGATTTCCCCACCAAATCTTGACTGATAATGGATCTCAGTTCAAGGGGAAACTAACTGAGGAAGTTTTCAGGATCTTCCAAGCCAGGCACTTTCACTGTAGTCCGTATCACGCTCAAGGGAACGGGCAGGTAGAACGGTTCAATGGGACCCTTATTTCTATCCTGCAAAAGATGGCACATGAAAAACCTGACACATGGGATCTATACTTACCCGCTGCCTTATTTGCTTATCGGGAAGTTCCCCATAATTCAACAGGAATGGCACCGGTCACATTGTTATTTGGTCGGCCCATCAAAGGATCATTAGAAGCCTTAATGAGGACATGGACAGATGAGAAAGCAGAAGAGACTGTAACCTCATCATACCAGTATGTGAACGAGTTGACAACTCGGTTAAAAACTGGCTGGAAACTAGCAAATGATAATCTGAGGAAAGCCAGAAAGAAACATGCTGAGTACTATAACAGGAAGGCGAAGGATAGAGAGCTAGCTGTGGGGGAGAAGGTGCTTCTTCTATTACCCGGCAGCAGCAATAAACTTCAGATACGCTGGCAGGGCCTATACACTGTTCTAGAAAAGGTATCTAGAACTAACTATAAGATAGACAAAAAGGGAAAGGAAAAAGTTTATCATGTGAACCTCCTTAAAAAATATCATGATAGGAAAGTGTTGGAAAGTGCACATTTGATTACCCTGGCCATAGTCACTGAAATGAGAAATGAACCTCTCACCTCTTATTTATACCCCTTGAAACCATGCGAAACTCCTGCACAGGTAAAAGTCAGTAATCACTTGACAAAAGGGCAGAGGGAGAAGATTCAGATGGTTCTGGAGAATCATACAGACGTGTTAACGGACAAACCGGAGCACACCAACTTGTTGGAGTATGATATGAAATTGCTAGACCCAACACCCATCTGTATGAGAGCCTATTCTATCCCATTCGCTAAGGAACAAGCTTTAAAAGGAGAGATAGAACATTTATTGCAAGAATGTATTATCTCCCACAGTGAATCTCCTTACAGCTCCAGTGTGGTATTGTTGAGGAAACCCTCTGGGGAACATAGACTGTGCATAGATTACAGGAAACTGAATGCTGTCACATAGATTCAGGTGGATCCATTACCTGATACCAATCAACTGTTTGCCAGGTTGAATAAGGCAAACTATTTTTCTAAGTTAGATCTCAGTAAGGGATATTATCAGATTCCAGTGAAGCCTGAGATCAGACCTTATCTCGCTTTTAGCACCTCGCTAGGGCACTATGAGTTTAATATGTTGCCTTTTGGGTTGAAGAATGCTCCGAGTGTGTTTTCCAGAATGATGCGAAAACTACTGGATCCCCTGAAAAATCCATGTATTACCAATTTCATGGATGACATCCTCGTCGCCACTGAAACATTTCAGGAACATTTAACTTCTCTAAATATGTTATTTGACAGACTCAGAGAGGCAAAATTAACTGCTAGACCCACTAAATGTTGTATTGGCTGCAAGGAATTGGAGTTCTTGAGACACACTGTATATCAGGGTAGTATGACCCCTGATCCTAAGAATTTAGAAAAACTACAGAGAGCACCCAGACCACAAACTAAGAAATATGTGAGATCCTTTGTCTCACTATGTGGATTCTACCAAAAATATATCAAGAATTTTAACTCTGTGTGTGCTCCTCTGACGGATTTAACTAAGAAAGGCAAGCCAGACAGAATAGAGTGGTCAGCAGAATGTGAGCTGGCATATACTGAGCTAAAGCACAAACTCACCAGTAAGCCCATATTGAAACTACCAGATTTGAGTCAGGAATTCGTGGTGAGAACGGATGCTAGTAACGTGGGTTTGGGAGCCACATTGTTACAAAGATCTCCATTACAAGCTGCAGAATTGAACCCCGTTGCTTATGCCAGCCGCAAATTGAACAAAGCGGAGAAAAATTACTCCACAGTAGAAAAAGAATGTTTAGCCTTAGTTTGGGCAATTACGAAATTCCAAATATATCTGTATGGTAGGCATTTCGTGGTCCAAAGCGATCATCAGCGACTGGTTTTTCTTGCTCAGGCAAAACATGGTAATGCACGATTGCTAAGGTGGTCTCTTCTCATACAACCTTACTCGTTTACCATTGAGTACATTCCTGGATAACAGAACGTTGGGGCAGATTTCTTAAGAACGCACCCACCTGCAGGAAACCAGGATAACACTAAGGCAGAGTGAAATTCAATTTGGCGTAATATGACGTGATTGTAATACAGACATGAAAGCTTCACTAGTGGTTCACGCTTTTTTAACGGGAGGAGCTATGTCGTATTTTGAATCTGTCTAACAACACGGTCATATTTACCGCGCTCACTATAGGATAAATGGATCGATAGAATAGCCAATCAGGACGCTCCTTTTCTAGTATGTATAAAGAAACCTTTTTATGTTTGACAGAAAGGGCCTGTTCTGTGTATTTGATAGGAAGGAGTTATTTTATTTCTTAAAGAATACCGATATATAAAAGGAAATACATAACTATTGTAACATCTGGGATATTACTTAATAAGTAGGTGTAAAGACGGCCTCATAATAGTAATTCATTTAAAGAGAAAAATTGGTTTTAGTGATATTTCTTTATCAGGGTAGTTCCAGATTTAGCTAATCAAAAACTGCATAGATTTAAATGCCATGTAATAACTAAACAACAAGGATATAGAAAGATAGGGATAAATTAGCAGTTTAAATATCACTTTAAATAATTAAAATGGGCCCAGTAATAAGTTAGATATAGAATATTTAAACTTAGGCACATTATACGGGCAAGCTGAAAACGTTAAGGTTTTGATTCTTAAACACACATTTGGACCGTGCTTCCGATTGGGCGGACACGGCGCTATATATAGAACTGGAACTTAGGGGAGTCCGCCACAAAATTTAAATATACCAAGCTGAATGAATCGAGCGCAAACTGTTACTGCAAAGTCTTTTGTCGCTGTGATCTAGGAGCAGACCTAAAGTTCCCATTGAAAGCCTGTCTCAGCGTGTGTATTATTGCCTGATGGTAAGAAAGATATATATATATATATATATATATATCTATATATATATATATATATATATATATATATATATATATATATATAAACAATGCAAAGTTATAAACAACAATTTCATGTAGGACATCTAAGAAATCAAGAAACGAGAGACAAATTTGCGGTCACAATATCCAACAAATTCCAAGTGCTCCAACAGCTGGAAAATGTAGTGAATACAGAAGACTATTGGCAGCAAATATATATATATAGATTTGTATATATTGTTGATTATTTGCATGTGTATACCCGCTTATGTGTTCGGTGATGTGTAGAAAGTGAAACTACAGGATTAGTGTGTTGCCGCATTGAGGGCATACCTGTGTGATTTTGAAACGAAAGCCAGCGTTAGAAAATGTGTATAATATTTGTAAGTAGGGCAACAATTACGACTGTAAGTTTTAATAGGGTATATGAATGAGTATTTCAGCCTGGAATTACACACTGTTCACGAACATAAGATAGGAGTACAGGAATTGTTAACATGATGTAATCAAGTTGTCACTTGCTATTGTGTACTTAACCAAATCATTGTATGGAAGCCAATCATGGGCTAAGGAATCTATCATAGGATGTTTACAGGAAATGAATCATCACATGGAACTGGCTGTAAGAGAAATGAAGTTATATGTCCTGTGCAAACTGTTAGCACAATATCTGAATAATGTTTATATGTGATGTTGTGTGTGTGTGTGTGTGTGTGTGGAGTGGTGCTGGAGCCTACATAGAATGCGGTTATCTTTCATTCCAGGTTCTGTCTCGATATTACAAAGTACGAAACATCCACTGTAGAGGAAGTCTGTTGGTGCCTACAGCTCTTTATATACCTAGAGCCATACCACGTTCCCAGCCTGGAGTTGCAGTTTCCTGGCCTGTTGGATGCAGATCATCATCTAATAAGATAGGTGGAATCTAGTTCCACTGTACAGCAAATCCAGCCAAAATTAAAGAATAATAAAAATCACACATAATAAAGAAAATATTTAAGGATGATATATGACGGACATTTGTTCAATAAAGTGAATTATACAGTCCAGGGACAGTGATTATAGTATTAGTAAAGAAAGTAATTGACATTATCTCGTAACCTTTACCATATTATTCACTATGGAAAAGTACATTCCATCTTATTTATTTAATGATGTAAATACCATTTGATTACTTTTAGAATTCCTCACCGAAAAAAAAAAAATCAGTATAGAACAAATAAATTGTAAATAATTTCAGTCAGTCTTGCTTAATAATTTTTATTAAGTTAATGTTCCGTATTGAGATTTATTAAATATAAATAATTCAAATTTTCCCCTATATAACTAGCCATTAAAACAAAAGTATATGCATTAATATACTTAATTTTTAGAACTGATTCAATACTGTTTTATTGGTTTATATACTTATATTCATTAATGAATGTGTGATCTAGAGAGGTAGCAGGTAGATCTTCAGTACCTAACACTATCATCATACTTAAAGGTTTACATAGCTTGACCCCCACTATTGATGTCGATACACCTTTGCTCTTTTCAGAGAAGGGGGTATTTCTACGAGAATCTAGCAGCAGTCATCAAAAGCATACCTAGGCAAGAACAGCTTGTTTTCCTTAGTGACTTTAACGCTAGAGTGGGTGCCGATAATGTTTCATGGCCTTCATGACTGGGCAGGTTTGGTATTGACAAGATGAATGAAAATGGACAACGGCTCTTAGAGTTGTGTGTCCACCATGACCTCTGCGTGACCAACACCTACTTTCAGACAAAACCCCAGCATAAGGTGTCATGGAGACACCCACGATCCAAGCACTGGCACCAACTGGACCTGATTCTCGTCAGAAGGCCATTCCTCAGGTCTGTGCTCTCCACGCGCTCGTACCATAATGCAGACTGTGATACAGATCAGTCCTTGGTTTGCTGCAAAATCAGAGCACAACCAAGAAAACTCTATCGTGTCAGACATGAAGGGAAACCACACATTGATACCAGCAAGATGTCAGACCCTTTCATGATCGCTCAATTCACTGCGACCTTCAAGAAAGTGCTCAGTAGCCCTCAGCATGGTGATACTATTACAGAGAACTGGGATCATCTACGGAACACCATTCAAAGTACTGCACTTGCCACCTTTGGTAAGAAAACAGCAAAGTCAAATGACTGGTTTGATGCTTCATCAGATGTGATGGCACCTGTCATTGAAGCTAAGCGCAGTGCTATGAATGAATACAAACGTTCACCGAGTGCCAGAACCCTACAGATCCTGAGGGCTACGAGAAGCAAAGTTCAACAGACTGCTCGACGCTGTGCAAATAACTACTGGCTCCAGCTCAGTGAGAGCATCCAGATCGCAGCGCAAACAGGCAACATTAAACAAATGTATGACGGTATAAAGAAAGCACTTGGCCCCCATAAAAGTAAGACGGCACCGCTAAAAAACCATCAGCGGAGAGAAGCTAACCGATAAGGGTAAGCAGATGGAGAGGTGGGTCGAGCACTACTCTGAGCTTTACGCTAGAGACAATACCGTTACGCCTGCAGCCCTTGATGGTGTCAACAGTCTGCCAACTATGGAGGAGCTGGATGCCGAACCAACATTAGAGGAACTCAGCAAGGCCATTGATAGCTTGGCCTCTGGCAAAGCACCAGGCAGTGATGGGATTCCTCCTGATTTAATCAAATGCTGTAAGAGCACGCTATTACATCCCCTGCATAGGATGCTGTGCCAGTGCTGGGAAGGGACAACTATTCCTCAAGACATGCGAGATGCCAAGATTGTAACACTGTATAAAAATAAAGGAGACAGAAGTGATTGCAATAACTACAGAGGCATCTCTCTTCTTAGTATTGTTGGTAAGGTTTTTGCCAAAGTCATCTTAATGCGACTACACAAGTTAGCTGAGCGCATATATCCAGAGTCACAGTGTGGATTCCGAGCTGGCAGATCAACAACAGACACGATCTTCTCTCTCCGCCAGCTTCAGGAAAAATCAAGAGAGCAGAAAAGACCATTATATATCGCCTTTATAGACCTCACAAAAGCATTCGACCTGGTTAGTAGGGATGGACTCTTTAAAATCCTCCTGAAAATAGGCTGCCCTTCTAAAATGCTGGAAATGATAAAGTCATTCCATGATGGCATGAAGGGAACAGTCCAATATGCTGGAAGCACGTCACAGCCCTTTGATATACGAAGTGGAGTTAAACAAGGCTGTGTTCTGGCTCCGACCCTCTTCGGAATCTTTTTTGCCTTACTCTTGAAACATGCATTCAGAGATGCAACTGAAGGAATATGCCTTCACACTAGGTCAGATGGCCGTCTGTTTAATCTTTCAAGGCTGAAGGCAAAAACAAAAATCAGAAGGGTCACTATAAGAGACTTGTTGTTCGCTGATGATGCTGCAGTCGTCACTCAAAGCCAACAGGAGCTTCAGAGCTTGATGAATCGCTTCACTAAAGCATGCAAGGACTTTGGCCTCACAATAAGTCTAAAGAAAACGAATGTGCTGAGTCAGGATGTGGGTGCTGCACCAGTTATCACTATCGATAACTATGAATTGGCAGTGGTGCACCACTTCACATACCTAGGGTCTACCATCAATGACAAACTCTCACTGGATACAGAAATCGACAGCCGCATTGGCAAAGCTGCAGCTACCTTTGCCCGCCTCACATCGCGTGTTTGGGGAAACTCTAAACTCACAATGAAGACCAAAGCTGCGGTATATAATGCCTGCGTCACCAGCACACTCCTATATGGCAGCGAGACCTGGACGACCTATGCTAAGCAAGAAAGAAGGCTCAATACCTTCCATTTGCGGTGTCTACGCCGCATCCTCGGCATCTCGTGGAAAGTGTGTGTGGAGTATAGTATGTTCTTTACAGGCGGTATTGTGCAGGATGGGCGTGACTTTTATACAAGGAAATACCCCGATCGATTCTGCAGGATGAGAGTGACTTTTATATAAAGAAATACTCCGCTCGATAATGGCGGGGTGTGAAGGTAACTAAGGGGAGATAAGTAGGTGTTTTAATTGTGTGTTGGTGTGGTGGGGGTGGTATTGACTTTGGTTTGTCTGGTGTGTTGTGTGTAGGTATTTTAATTGTTGTGTGGGTGTTTGTTTATACTATATATATATATATATATATATATATATATATATATATATATATATATATATATATATATATATATATATATATATATATATATATATATATATATATATATATACGTATATACAACTCACATAAAAAATCGATGATGGCGAACAATATAAAAAATCGATAATAGCGGAAAATATAAAAAAATCGATAATGGTGGCACTAAGTAGGGTACTACTGGGGTTTTTTAAGGGAGAGGGTATTATTTTTGGCTGGCGGGGGTGATGACTCATGGGTGTGTGTTGGTGTATAGCGTCGGAGTAAGACAATGTATAAGCGGTGTGGTGTGGGTTTTTGTATGTTGATGTGTTGTGTGTAGGTATTTTAATTGTTGTATTGTGCTGGTAGTGTATTGTTTCTTCATACAATATATATATATATATATATATATATATATATATATATATATATATATATATATATATATATATAGTACTTTGCAAAAAAATGGCAGTCATATTGCTCAGCTAAATATGCTGAAATCTAATTAAATATGCATGTTCTGCCCCAAATTTACACTCCACTTAAGTGAGCAAACACTACCAAAAGTAAAAAAAAAAAATTAGCGTAGAGTAAAGTCCCTTGATAATAGAGCAGACGACAATTTCTAATGCTAGTGGCAGAAAATGGACACAAAGTCAAAGTGTATGTTAATTTCACAGCTTTGGAATGAAGGAAATCAAACATGTTCCAACATTTCTAAAACCTTGAACATTCCTGAGCGGACTGTCTACAGAGTTGTGAGTAAATTAAAAGCAGGTAATGGAATTGAGCGAAAAGAAGGTAGTGGGGGGGTCAAGAATTTTGGACACAAAGGACCATCGGCGTCTCGCCCAAATCGTTCGGGCTGGGCCAATGAAGAGTGTAGAAAACATACGGCAGCGCATGATCGATTTGGAAAACCCAGAGGTATCTAATGCTACTGTCAACCGGGAGCTACACAGGATGAATTACACAAAAAAGCGGGTAATTTCGTCACCATTTCTCACAGAGACTCACAAACAGATGCACTTTAACTGGTGCCACGAACACCAAAATTTGTCATGGGACAATGTGATTTTTTCAGATGAATGTTCTGTTTGGTCTTATCCTGCTCAAATAAATATTTGGATGAAAGACTCTGTAACGCCTGTGTACCAGCGACCGAAACATACCCATAAATTCCATCTTTGGGGAGGGGTGGCAGTAAGAGGTGCCACCCCACTGTGTGTTTTCACAGGAATTCTCACGAAAGAAAGGTACATCGACATACTAGAGGGACACCTTCTGCCATTTATGCAGGTCATGTACCCCGATGGGTGCACATTTCAACATGACAATGACCCAAAGCATACAGCTCATACCACCAAAGCATGGCTGCAAGAGAAGAATGTGATAGTGCTGAAGTGGCCCAGCAATAGTCCCGACCTAAACCCAATTGAAAACGTTTGGGCACTACTCAAGAATCATTTAAAAAAGAGTGGACTCAGAGACGTTGAACAATTGAAGAAGGTAGCTGAAAAATAGTGGGACAGTCTGACTCACAATTACCTACAAACACTTGCGGGAAGTATGCCTCGCCGCATCCAGGCTTGCCTTGCTGGAGAAGGCAACATTATATTGTACTGAAACCACTGTTAATAGATAGGGGAGATACCAATCTTCCTCTGGACATACAGTTTTTATTATTATTTGCTTCTATGAGTGTGCTGCGTTGCGAAAATATGACTGCCATTTTTTTTGCAAAGTACTGTATATATATATATATATATATATATATATATATATATATATATATATATATATATATATATATATATATATATATATATATATATATATATATATATATATATATATATATATATATATATATATATATATATATATATATACAACAGACATAAAAATCGATAAAATCCTGCACTCTTGAGATAAAGAGGAAAATATAAAAAAATCGATACATTTTATAGAGGAAGCTGGCTAATGAGCGTGGTGTGGTGTTGATTTTTGAGTGCGCGGGGGGTATTGGTTCTGGTTGGCGGGGGGGGGGGGGTGATAACTCATGGATGTGTATTGGGGTGTAGCGCTGGAGTAAGACAATGTATAAGCGGTGTGGTGTGGGTTTTTGTGTGTTGTTGTATTGTGTGTCGGTATTGTTTTATACAATATATATATATATATATATATATATATATATATATATATATATATATATATATATATATATATATATATATATATATATATATATATATACACATATATACAACAGACATAAAAATCGATAAAATGCTGCACTCTTGAGATAAAGAGGAAAATATAAAAAATCGATAAATTCGCTTAGTATTAGTTTTATAGAGGAAGCTGGTTAATGAGCGTGGTAGGTGGGGTATGGAGAGTGCGCGGGGTATTGATTTTGGCTAGCGGGGGTGATGACGCCGGGGTGTATTGGCGCGGGCGTAAGCTAATGTATAAGCACATCGGCGTAATAAGTGTTTATATATACATTTTTATTATATTATTATTATGAAGTGGGGACATTGTCGGCGTGTACCTGTCTTTTGATGTGAAAATATGACCGGCAATGTCCATTGTTGGGGGAGTACAGCTAAAAGGCTAGATTATTGTGATGTTTATTGAGCCCATTAGTACATTTTTCCCGATCCGCATTTGTTGTGTAGTGAGAACCGGCAAAAACAAAGTGTGTTTGTCTCGTGTTTTGTGTGTAGGTATTGATGAGAATTACAGCTAATTGGTGTTAGCTTTCTTGGTTTGATAGTCCTTTACACAGTGTAAAATCCCTATTGGTTATCTGTAGTGTTTTAAATAGTTTTGTTAAGCCATTATTTCTATAATATTTAGTATTATAAAGTGAGGTTGCGGTGTTGTTCGTTGCGCATAACTTCACGCTTCACAAAAGAAAAATCTTTACAGGAGCGATTATATGTTGATTTTTTACTGTCGCTTTTAAAGAGGCCATACCACAGACTTTTTCGGGGATAGGTAGGGATAATATTAATCATCGGGTATTCTTCCACCTGTTGAATATTCTTTCAAGTACATTCTACTGTTGAAGTAACACACCTCTGTAGATGTAACAGATTCTTAATTACATCCGCCACACAGGCTGATTCTATATATATGTATGCTGCTGTCCTGTCCCTGTGTCTGCAATGTTGACATGGGTGTATGTAGATTCAGTTACACCCCACAGTACGTACGTAAGAGTACATGGAGAAGTCAAAAAGGGTTGTAAACGACTGGGAACAGTTTGATACTGTTTATTCCGTTACAACACAGACACAACGGCATAGACGAAAATACGGTGACAGCAAAAGCATGAAATATCTCAGCGCTAGCAATACTGAACTGCACACTCGTCAGTTATGATCATAATCATGGCCTTCAAATCTCTCACTCCTTAAATACTCAAGACTGCAACTACGGCAGTTATATTAATGGCCTTACAAATCTCTACACTTCTTAAATACTCAAGACTGCAACTACGGCAGTTATATTAATGGCCTTACAAATCTCCACACTTCTTAAATACTCAAGACTGCAACTACGGCAGTTATATTAATGGCCTTACAAATCTCTACACTTCTTAAATACTCAAGACTGCAACTACGGCAGTTATATTAATGGCCTTACAAATCTCCACACTTCTTAAATACTCAAGACTGCAACTACGGCAGTTATATTAATGGCCTTACAAATCTCCACACTTCTTAAATACTCAAGACTGCAACTACGGCAGTTATATTAATGGCCTTACAAATCTCTACACTTCTTAAATACTCAAGATTGCAACTACGGCAGTTATATTAATAGCCTTACAAATCTCCACACTTCTTAAATACTCAAGACTGCAACTACGGCAGTTATATTAATGGCCTTACAAATCTCCACACTTCTCACTAGCCCTGATCAGGCATCCCCTTAGAAAAAACACCGGCATACACTTAGGAAAAACACAGGGCTTGCGACCACCTCGGTCTACGCCCCAAAAAACACCTTTTTCTTTTTTGGATCACACATCTCCCCTCCAAACAGTCACGGGCTCGGCTGTTTTTTGAACACCGCTCTTAATACATGCAGCATAGCCGCGAGCTAAACACCGCTCACACAACTCAGGGATAAATTCCTCACAAGCGTGCTCAACGCTGTGAGAAATGGTCATACGCTCTGTTCTAGATATTAAACATTCTATCATAAATCTAAATAAGCCTCATAGCTAAACAAGGACTCAAGCAACGTAACTCAAAATCTACCTTGTCCAAAAACATATTCAGAATTACTGCCCTTTCATAGGATCAACTCGCAACAGTTCCCCACACACCCGGGGGAAAAAATGATTCTATCATTGTTTTTGAAAATTAACTCCCAAAACGAGAAAAAAAAATTAAAAGATAATGAAGTTCTAACATATGTTTTACAAAATTCATCTTATGATAAGTCAGAAATAGTATATCTACAAAATATTAGCAGTAAATGTAAAGTAAATAACAATCATCCAACGTAATCAAGTAAGAACACTAAAATTAATCTATTAAAAGACCAAGGTAAGTATATCAAAATTAATCTATTACAGAACTAAGTTAAGCATAAACAATAATACTCAAACAAGCAACAAATAATAGTAATAGAAATGACAATATCAAGCAAACGAAGTATAATTCGAAAAGAAGTAAAATATGAAATCATCATATGAAAAACAACAAATAATATCACAATGTCAAATCATGTAAAGCAAATACAACTATCAGGACCAATTACCTGATCTAAAGTTACATCATTACTTAAACAATAAAAAGAATGAAAGTCTAAGTAACGTAATAGGAAAAAGAATACACGAAGCATAAAGTGAGACAAAGATGAAACACGGAAGTATAAACAACATATCAGATCATGCTGAAAAGACAACAGAAAAGATGTAAAAGGATGACGAATAGTCAACAAAGACAGATGAAAAGTAAAGATGCACATGTAGAGAAAGACAGTAACGATACATTATCATAAGTATCTAAACTAAACACCATATTGTCCAAATCAATACCATCATAATAAAAAATTACAACACAAAATGGCAAAGTATATGTATACTAACAACATAAGGGGGAAAAAAACTTATGACAAAAAGAATAATAAGTAATTTAACCAAATTATAAAACTTATGCATAACTAACAATAAATTATACCATATATCACACAAACAAAAATAAAACACTATCAAAAGGTTTGCACTGACTCATAGTCACGCGCTAAATATAGAAAAATACATCCAACATTAAAAAACAATTTCAAGGAACTAATGACACTACACATTACTAACTATAATATACAGACTAGCATTGGCGCAGAAAAAACATTACAACGTTCGAAAAATACATTTTCCAAAAAATAAATTACAAAAAAGTTTCGTAGCACTAAGTTGCATAAAAAAAATTTTTCATTTACAACCAATTCAAAGCTATAATAAATAAACTATCAATGAAATCGACTTTAAGAAAATGAAGGACATATAAACAATCTATCTCTAAATAGACACACATTAACAAATGTAAGTTTTTCTTTTTCCAAAAAAATATACATCACATAAAACACATGAGAAAAAAAATCAAGTGCTCATGAATTATCTAAAAGTAATTATTGCACCATTACAACTAATGAGTTTGTGCGTAGGGCTGGCAAACACATCATGTACAAAAACTATCTTAACAAACACAGCTGCAAAATTACAAATACAACATAGGAGCACAAAGACAAACTATATGGACCAAACAGACATAGTCTTATGACTTAAATGTGAAAATACCATCGTCCACTGCTTACATAAAAAAAAAAATTTAAAATAAGTCGGTACAAACTGTTATGTTACACATTATTTCAATCCTAATGCGTACAGTATTCATCAACATACGCCTATATATGAATCACAAGAAAATTTAATAATAAGACATCATAACATCCTTATAATATTACAAAGAAAATACATGGTATACAAATACAATACAATAATATTTACTGTTAAAAAAAAAAAAATCAAACGCAGAATTTCCCACTTTCTTGTCAACATGTCCTGATCCTCAAAAGGTAAACATCAGATGCTATAAAGACGTTGATTGGTTCCGCCTGAACAAATATTAGTGCGTAAAGTTGACCTACATTCCTTACGGATAACGTCGCATGGGAGCGCTGACCTCTATCGAACAGTCACCACTGTGAATGAATACAAATGAAAATCTCCACTTTAATCAGCCGTAAGATTTAAGTAGCAGAAACGGATAGTTAATTCAACAATTACCTAACACAGTGGTTCGGGTAAAGTCCTGGTCTCTTCACGATGTCATCAGCTCTTTTCCTATCACATGTAGATACTACAGACACATGACCGCACTTGTATGTCGTCATTGCTGTATTCTGCAATAGATTTTTACACCTAACACAACGAGATGCTTTCTCGACATCAAAATTAGAACAAGCAGTATCATTCAATAGACCCTTATCATTCTTATTACCCTGCCTATAAGAAAACTTAGGCTTTAGTTGAGGAAAGTCACTCTGGTTATGTGACGAAAAATTTGGAGATTTGTTATGTCTATAGAACACATCGTCTTTTACTCTATCTTGACCATTGTTATTTTTATGAATCAAGTTAGCACTGTTAGTTTTGTTGCGATTACCATCTCCTCTTTGAATATAGTTACTTCTAGGATCAAAATGTTGAAATCTGTCAAATTGTTTACAGTTCATTGGATAATAAGAATTACCACTTGACAAACTCCTTTGGTCCTGTCTAACCTTAGAATTATTTCTCTTACCAAAGCTTTTACTTTCTTTGCCTATGGGGATATGCTTACCAATTCTGTCAAACTGACTGAGCTGAGTTTGACGAGCAACTGGACCGCTAGAATGTTTATCATCCCGTCCATAATGTGTCTCATTCTTGGATCTAGTAGTACTAGATTTATTCCTTGCTATAAATTTATCAGAGTTTACAACAGTAGATACATGGTTGATATTAAGAGTTTTGGCTTGAACTTTATGACCATTCTTTTCATGATTAACAGAACTTGATGGCAATCTAGAATTCTCTTTGTTTGTCTGACGCCACGAATCACAATCATTAGCAGAGACGCCATCAGCACGCGGAAAATTGTATCTGCCACGTAGGGATTTACCTCTATCCTGCTTAACATCAGTAGAAGTATTAGCAACGAGTGTGTAGAGCTGACTCTTTGCAACTTTCTGTCTATCACTGTCAACATTGATAGTAGACCATTTGTCGTTGTTTAAGATGATATCAAGTAGACCATCTACTCTTTTCCTTACCTGTGCAATCTCAACATCTTTATGAGAGATCTGTTCACCAAGTTTCTTTCTTAAATTCTCAATCCTAGTCACCTTCTCTTTCTCAGCCTTTACCTCTTTTAATCTATTTTCCGCATCCACTTCTTTATTTGTTCTACTCTGTGTCAACTCTATCTGAAGTGCATCGGTCAGACTATCCTGCCTATTTGTAAGCTCAACAACCCTTTCTGGTAATACCGCATTCTTTTCTTTAAGTTGGCGACCTAGGACAATGTTATAGTTTAATAGACCAACAAGTGTTTTATTATAGGACTTTTCAAGTTGCTTTTTATCTTCCAACTGAGTTTTCAACTCTTTGATTTCGCTTAATGCAGAATTCAAACTTGCTTGCACACTAGCAAGTTCCGAGTTTGATTTATACAAATCACCTGTGAGCTTAGACAATTTTTTCTGAAGTTTACTCTCTTCAGCAATACTTACTTACTTAGTTTTGTTTCCCATGCTTGTCGTGGTAGCCGATCTTCTCCCATTCTGCAGACATGGCCAAACCATCTTAGTTGGGACTGTTCTATTTGGGTCTGCAGCGGATGGGATTTTAGGCCTTGCCGGATCGTCTGGTTGCGGACCATGTCTCTTCTTGTTACTTCAACCACTTTCCTCAGATACCTCATTTCTGAGGTTTGGATCTGGCTTTTGTGGGTTGTAGTCATTGCCCACGACTCGCATCCATATGTCAAGACTGGGACATAGGTGGAGCGGTATACAGCCATCTTCGTTTTCTTACCAACCTCTTTCTTGCTGAGGAATCCACGATTTATGGCCTGAAAAAGTCTCCCAGCCGCTGCTTTCCGAGTGGCCAACTCTTCTTTGATGCCTCCCTTTCGGTCTATAATAGCTCCGAGATATTTAAAGTGGTCGACCTGCTCCAGGACCTGTTCTCCCAACTTAATCTGATGTTTTCTTTCTTCTCGTGATATCACCATGGATTTTGTTTTAGAGCTGCTTATTACCATCCCTCTCTTCTCCAGCTCTTCCTTCCAGACTTGCAGGTTGGATTGGAGATGTGCCTCTGATTTAGCAATCAGGGCAACATCATCAGCAAATGCCAGCTCCGAAATATAGACCTGTCTCATCTTCCAGTACCCCACTGAATACTTTCTTGTTCTCTCCTTACATGCCTTGATGACATCGTCCATAAGGAGTATGAAGAGGTAAGGTGATAGGATATCACCTTGTCTTACACCAGTGGTGGTCCTGAACTCTTCTGACTTATGGTTTGCTGTCCTTACATAATTTCTGCAAGACTTGTAGAAGCTCTGTATAGCATGAATCAGAGGTGCTGGAATATTCTTCCTTGCCAAACAGTCCCAAAGTTTCAGCAATACTCTTTGAGCAATTTTTTTCTTTCCTGTCTGTTGACTCTTACTTCCTCATCTTCTAACTTCCTTTCCTGATTGTCAGAGATGCCGTAGAAAATTAACGTGTGTATATTTCTTACTATATGATCATGTTTAACATTCATATAGATGTATGCAAATGAACGAAGGTAAGTTAATAACCATGCTAAATCCTCTGCCATTCTTAAATGAGGATGAGACTGAAAATTGTCCTTAGCAAAATATCTTAGGGCTTTTGACGTATTGACCAAAAATCTGTCCATTACATGTGCCTCAAGCTCTGGGCCTTTCAATTTTTCAAAATCTTTCCCTTCTTCATATAAATATACCAAAATAGGCCTCATATCATCAGGATCTGTATCAACATCAAGATCCATAGTGATTTATCTATTGAGTTCACTGTATATGTAATCACCTATACAAATTATTGTCCCAAGAGGTTGGACAATTACCTTTCCAGATCACAGAGTTAACTACCTGTTAAAAAAATGAGCTTATTCCCAAATCTGTATCAGCAATTCCTTTCTATAGTACCTTTATATTGGCATATTCAGGAAAGTCTATATATATGTCATAGCCACAAGTTACTTATGCATCACCTTCTATAATCAATCTATATAGATATCGACAATAACCACAACAGATATCAATAGATTAAGTTTGTACAATTCAAGAAGGCCTGATGACATTCATGGAGCGACACAATTTAAACTCTACCAAACCACTTATCTGTCATTAATCCCGTTCCTCTCCGCCAAGACACTGGATATCCAAAGTTATGCGGCTAAAAACACTCCACTGCGGGAAGATACTCGAACTTGACTTTTTCCCTTCAGGTACTTGTGATAGAATAGCATGTGCTTGACCAATGCACACACGACAACCGGAACAAAACACAGCCTGGAACTCAGCAAACACAGCAACTCTTGACTCTTCTGTAGTCGTAAAGGTACACGTAACACTGTGTATCATAACCTCTTGAACTTGAAATGGGGATAACTGGAACAAACTGCTGGTACAAACACCTTCAAAGTCTACTTCAACCCCCGTGACCACTGCAGACGTTGTTGTGGTCTATGGTCACTAAATCGAATGTCAAACAGATACTGGTGTAGAGTTGAATACAACCACGAATAAAACGTGCGTGGTTTCTCACTTGCGCTACACAGGCAGATTACAATACCAGGTCAAGATTCTGAACACAGGAGACCCAAGCCACGCCCACACAGGGCTATTTATGTGTACATCGAGATCCCGTAGTAATAATGTTATAACGCAAATGTTATAGGTGTCAGTTACACCCCGTAAGACTGATATAGAAGATAAAACCAGTCTTGGCAACCACTGTTAGTTTTCCGGGATAGGTAGGGATAATATTAATCATCGATGTTCTTCCATCTGTTGAATATTCTTTCAAGTATACTCTACTGTTGAAGTAACACACCTCTGTAGAGGTAACAGATTCTTAATTACATCCGCCACACAGGCTGATTCTATATATATGTATGCTGCTGTCCTGTCCCTGTGTCTGCAATGTTGACATGGGTGTATGTAGATTCAGTTACACCCCACAGTACGTACGTAAGAGTACATGGAGAAGTCAAAAAAGGGTTGTAAACGACTGGGAACAGTTCGATACTGTTTATTCCGTTACAACACAAACACAACGGCATAGACGAAAATACGGTGACAGCAAAAGCAAGAAATATCTCAGCGCTAGCAATACTGAACTGCACACTTGGCAGTTATGATCATAATCATGGCCTTCAAATCTCTCACTCCTTAAATACTCAAGACTGCAACTACGGCAGTTATATTAATGGCCTTACAAATCTCTACACTTCTTAAATACTCAAGACTGCAACTACGGCAGTTATATTAATGGCCTTACAAATCTCCACACTTCTTAAATACTCAAGACTGCAACTACGGCAGTTATATTAATGGCCTTACAAATCTCTACACTTCTTAAATACTCAAGACTGCAACTACGGCAGTTATATTAATGGCCTTACAAATCTCTACACTTCTTAAATACTCAAGACTGCAACTACGTCAGTTATATTAATGGCCTTACAAATCTCCACACTTCTTAAATACTCAAGACTGCAACTATGGCAGTTATATTAATGGCCTTACAAATCTCCACACTTCTTAAATACTCAAGACTGCAACTACGGCAGTTATATTAATGGCCTTACAAATCTCTACACTTCTTAAATACCCAAGACTGCAACTACGGCAGTTATATTAATGGCCTTACAAATCTCCACACTTCTCACTAGCCCTGATCAGGCATCCCCTTAGAAAAAACACCGACATACACTTAGGAAAAACACAGGGCTTGCGACCACCTCGGTCTACGCCCCCAAAAAACACCTTTTTCTTCTTTGGATCACACATCTCCCCCCAAACAGTTACGGGCTCGGCTGTTTTTTGAACACCGCTCTTAATACATGCAGCATAGCCGCGAGCTAAACACCGCTCACACAACTCAGGGATAAATTCCTCACAAGCGTGGCTCAACGCTGTGAGAAACGGTCATACGCTCTGTTCTAGATATTAAACATTCTATCATAAATCTAAATAAGCCTCATAGCTAAACAAGGACTCAAGGAACGTAACTCAAAAATCTACCTTGTCCAAAATCATATTCAGAATTACTGCCCTTTCATAGGATCAACTCGCAACAGGTACACTGTCCAAAAGTGAGCTCATCAGAACGTTGTTATCTGTGTGGATGTGCTGTAGTCTTGTTACAAATAACAAGCTGATTTAGACATAGCTTTAACACTTTTTATTGGAAGGAGTTGCGCTTTTACCTTTTTACATGAATATAACAACCGAGGTGTTCCAAAACCTTCATCCAACTATGTTGCTGCTTGGCTTGAGAAGAAGGAATTTTTATAAAAACTCACTAAGTGAATTCCATTTTTCCTGCCCGCTATAGAATAAAGAGGAAAATATAAAAAATTGATAAATTTTATAGAAGAAGATGGTTAATGAACGGGATGTGGTGGGGGTGATTTTTTGGTTTTGTCTGGTGTGTTTGTGTGTAGGTATTGATGAGAATATAGGGTGGTGAGAGGTGAAGTGGTGTAATTATCGCTGTGGACATGTCTTTTGATGTAAAAATATGACAGGGTATTTCCGTTTGTTGGATGAGTGTAATTACATATTGATACGGGTTCTGGTCCACGGGGAAGTTTTCTTTATTATTTATATTATATCATGAGTAATAAGTCTACTCACCCCAATGTCCATCTAGTGGTATGTAAGTGACCCCGCACACAGCCGTATTCTCCAACATAAAAAATACTGTCAAAGGCCAGGCTGGACATTTCCAAATAGACAGTTTTATTGAACACAACGAGGCTCCGTAGAGATATATCCCATATGCAGACTAGATTATGGCGTCAACCAGACAATCCTTAGTGTCGCTGTACAGACTGCAACAGTAAAAATGTCGAGGCCATTTTCATCCCTTTTTTAATAAAGTTCAAACACGTACTTTTACCGCTAGTTAAGAAACTCGATCATTCGTCGGCGCAAGCCTTTGCGACGAAATCATTGATCGTATACTTTATAAAATTCCGTTAGCACAGACGGTGACGTCAGGGCTAAATATAGCTATCTAGAAAAGCCTAATAAAATTCTCTCATGCAGACTTTTGCGTATTGGTAGATGAAAAAGCCTATCTGCAACGGGATTTACCTTTGTAAGAATAACATTTACCTTTGTAAGACTAACCCTGCCACTTATTTCTGTTCACGTCATTGCAGACAAGCTCAAAACACAAGAGATCAATAGTAGAAATTTATAAAAGAAGCATTCCTTCATTCGTGAATTCGAACCCCCATGACTTAAGGTTTCATTTTTTTACACGTGCGGCATCTGGTGATATATTTATATTGTCTCCCAATCGTATCAAACATGCGGCGACCACGGGAATTTAGTACATTAAATAAATGTAACTAAGTATTTGTTCCAGTTATCAAATGGTTATCTACTTTTTGTCCGACAATTTTCAATTTTAGTGAAAATATTTCTTCCATTCAGCAAAGATGGTCCCAACATTTTTCCCAGTCGTGCTCAAAGGTTCCAACCTGTAGGTATATAGATCAACTGTCAAATACTTCTTTAATATTTCTTTAAATATTTCTTGCAGTTTTCCAAACTTTTCATTAAATATTTTTTCATTAAATATTTTTTCCTGTTGTCAGTACTTGACAATGCAAATAACTCTTGCAGCTGTCAAATATTTCTTCCACTTTGCAAATATTTCTTACAGTTGTCAAATACTTATGCAAATGTTTGTTCCACTTGTCAAATTTTTCTTCAAATGTTTTGCCAGTCAAATATTTCTTCAAATGTTTTTTCCACTTGTCAAATTTTTTTGTCTGTGTCAAATTTTTCTTCAAATGTTTTGCCAGTTAGTTGTCAAATTTTTTTTCCACTTGTCAAATATTTCTTCAAATTTTTCTTCTACTTGTCAAATTTTTCTGCAAATGTTGCCAGTTGTCAAATTTTGTTGCCACTTGTCAAAATATTTCTTCAAATTTTTGTTCCACTTGTCAAATTTTTCTTCAAATTTTTCCCGCTTGTCAAATTTTTGTTCCACTTGTCAAATATTTCTGCAAATGTTTTGCCAGTTGTCAATTTTTTGTTTCCACTTGTCAAAATATTTCTTCAAATTTTTGTTCCACTGGTCAAATTTTTCTTCAAATTTTCCCCGCTTGTCACATTTTTGTTCCACTTGTCAAATATTTTTTCAAATTTTTGTTCCACTTGTCAAATTTTTCTTCAAATGCTGCCAGTTGTCAAATTTTGTTACCACTTGTCAAAATAGTTCTTAAAATTTTTGTTCCACTTGTCAAATTTTTGTTCAAATTTTTTCCCGCTTGTCAAATTTTTGTTCCAATTGTCAAATATTTCTGCAAATGATTTGCCAGTTGTAAAATTTTTTTTTCCACTTGTCAAAAAATTTCTTCAAATTTTTGTTCCACTGGTCAAATTTTTCTTCAAATTTTTCACGCTTGTCAAATTTTTTTTCCCACTTGTCAAATATTTTTGCAAATGTTTTGCCAGTTGTCAAATTTTTGTTCCACTTGTCAAATATTTCTTCAAATATTTCTTCCACTTGTCAAATTTTTCATCAAATGTTTTGCCAGTTGTCAATTTTTTTCCACTTGTCAATTATTTCTGCAAATGTTTCTTTCTTCAAATATTTGTTCAACTTGTCACATATTTTTTCAAATTGTTTTCCACTTGGGAAATATTTCTCACAGTTGTCAATTATTTCTTCAAATATTTCTTGCACTTATCAAATTTTTTTTGCATGTGTGTCAAATATTTATGCAAATGTTTCTTCCACTTGTCAAATATTTCTTGAAATTTTTTTACCGCTTGTCAAATTGTTCTTACAGTTGTCAAATATTTTTTCAAATATTTCCTCCACTTGGCAAATATTTCTTCAAATTTTCTTCGACATGTCAAATATTTCTTCAAATATTTTTCTACTTGACAAATATTTCTTACAATTGCCAAATATTTATGCAAATGTTTCTTCCACTTGGCAAATATTTCTTCAAATTTTCTTCCACATGTCAAATATTTCTTCAAATTTTTTTCTACTTATCAAATATTTCTTACAGTTGCCAAATATTTATGCAAATGTTT
Organism: Oreohelix idahoensis; assembly: GCA_024509875.1. NCBI lineage: Eukaryota > Metazoa > Mollusca > Gastropoda > Stylommatophora > Oreohelicidae > Oreohelix > Oreohelix idahoensis. Next base: position 162,368 of record JAMPIV010007557.1, read on the forward strand.
CTTCCACCCGGCAAATATTTATCCAAATTTTCTTCCACATGTCAAATATTTCTTCGAATTGTTTCCCGCTAGTCAAATTTTTCTTACAGTTGTCAAATATTTCTTCACATTGTTTCCCGCTTGTCAAATATTTCTTACAGTTGTATAATATTTATGCAAATGTTTCTTCCACATGTCAAATATTTCTTCAAATTTATTTCCACTTGTCAAATATTTCTTACAGTTGTCAAATATTTATGCAAACGTTTTTGCCAGTTGTCAGATATTTCTTCAAATTTTTTTCCCCCTTGTCAGATATTTCTTACAGTTGTCAAATATTTATGCAAATGTTTCTCCCAGTGGTCAAATATTTTCTAGTTGCCAATATTTATTGCAGCGGTCAAATACTTCTTTAAATATTTCTTGCAGTTTTCCAAACTGGTCATTAAATTTTTTTTTCCTGTTGTCAAGTACTGCAAATAATTCTTGCAGCTGTCAAAAATGTCTTCCAGATGTCAAACATTTCTTTAAATATTCCTTATAGCTCCCACATATTTTTGTCGAGTATTTCTTCCATTTTCACATATTTCCCACTACCATATAGAAGTAAGCTGGTGATACAGGCGTTATATATCGCAGCTTTGATCGGCGTTGTGAGTTTGGAGTTTCCCCAAACACGTGATGTGAGGCATGGAAAGGAAGCTGCAACTTTGTTAATGAGGCTAGCAATTTCTGTGGCCAGAGAGAGTTTGTCATTGATGATATACACAAGGTATGTGTGATGCGCGTGGTGTTAAGTCCACCGGCATGATGCTGTGGTCAGCATCACGGCTGTCGCCTTAACGGGATCCCCGATCAGATAGTATGTTTTCGGCAAAATCCAAGCTGCTGAATCCTAAAAATAGCGCATCCGCGGATATTGCCGAAGGCCCGGAGTGGATGCAGGGATTCTCAAAATGTGAAGTAAGACAAACATGTGATGTCTTCTCCGTTTATTGTGACAGAAATGTATTTTGTGTGCACTAGGTTATTTTTTTTAAATGTCCAAAAACTGGGTCACTTTTACCCGCACGTGAAAATTGCCATTGTTGCTGCAAAAACTCGTGGTTTTTGCAACACTCCACACTAGTTCAAAAGGTGAAAAAGTGAGTTGAATTTCTTTTTGTTAGTAAGTCACGCATTATTTAAAAAACTTGACTGATCTTTTCCATGGATGAAAATCAACTTTATTTTGTAATAAATTGTTTACACCTGGTTGCATTTAATTGGTCCATAGAGAAGTTTTTCTTGGTGGCAATTAACTTTTGTCCAGTACTCGTATATATATATATATATATATATATATATATATATATATATATATATATATATATATATATATATCTATATATATACATATATATATATATATATATACAGGGTACAAAATAACTAAAATCATCAGTGGAAAACAAGGTGCAAACAATATTACATTAGTAAGAGATAAGCAAGGAAATCTCATCACGACAGCAGAGGGACAGGAAACAAGATGGGCAGAGCACTTCAGAGAAACTCTGAACAAGGAACCACCAGAGACACAATTGAATGTTCCTGAGGCTGAAAACGATCTAGATGTAAAAACAGACATTCCACGAAAAGAAGAAATCTTCACAGCAATCAAAGGGTTAAAGAACGGAAAAGCTCCTGGCCATGATAACTTAAATGCAGAGCTATTTAAGACAGACCCTGAGCTAGCAGCAGAACTATTAGAACCACTATTTGCACAAGTCTGGAAAACGGGGACAACACCATCAGAGTGGAACAAAGAAATAATTGTCAAATTGCCCAAGAAGGGAGATCTTGCAGACTGCAATAATTGGATAGGAATCACTCTTCTCTCAGTTCCCAGCAAAATACTAGGCAGAATAATTATACAGAGAATTTCAAAAGCAGTAGACCACAAACTGAGGAAAGAACAAGCAGGATTTGGAAAGAACAGAAGATGTGTAGATCATATATTCACTCTCAGGAACATTATAGAGCAGTGCTCAGAATGGCAAAGACAGCTGTACATTAATTTCGTTGATTTTGAAAAGGCTTTTGACTGCATACATAGGGACAGTTTATGGAAAATACTGAGGGCTTATGGAATTCCAAGCTGCAAAGTGTCAATCATAAAAAGCCTCTATGCCAACTTTACGTGTAGTGTTGGGCAGAGCAACCTAACCTTTGAGGTGAAGACAGGAGTACGACAGGGATGCCCCTTATCAACCACTTTATTTTTAACAGTCATAGATTGGGTGATGCGCCAGACAACAGAGGGTAGTCCAAGAGGAATAAGATGGACTACATTTTCTACATTGGAAGATCTGGAATATGCAGATGACATTGCACTACTAGCTCATTCACATCAATACATCCAGGAAAAAACGGATAGACTTAATATGTTTAGCCAGCAGGTGGGCTTGAACATCAATTTAAAGAAGTCAGAGGTCATGACGCTCAATGTGAGCAACCCTGAGCCCATATCAGTAAGGAATCAGCAACTGGTACAGACAGACACCTTCACATACCTAGGATGCATAGTAACACCAGACGGCGGGGCAGGCAAAGACATCAACATCAGAATGAATAAGGCAAGAACAGCCTTTTTTAGCCTAAACAACATCTGGAAGTCCTCTCAATACAGCACAAGCACAAAATTAAGATTATATCAGAGCTGTGTGCTTTCTGTGCTTCTCTATGGTGCGGAATGCTGGAGAGTTACAGAGAAGGAAATGTCGAAATTGTCCTCTTTTCACACAACATGCCTAAGAAAAATTCACCGAATCTTTTGGCCGAATACCATCACCAATCAAGATCTGCTTACTCTGAGCAAGCAAGAGGACATGCACACCATCATAGCTGGCAGACGCTGGAGCTGGGTTGGCCATGTCCACAGAAGAGACCCCGATGCCATCACAAGAACAGCTATGCTTTGGACCCCTGAAGGAAAACGAAAGAGAGGCCGACCAAAAAAAAAACCTGGCGGAGGACTGTGGATGCTGAGATGCAAAGAATGAACCAGAGTTGGGGCACTGTACGAAGGATGGCCACCGACCGAGCAAAGTAGAATCAATTTGTTGTTGCCCTACAAGACGCTACTAGGCGTGATGGCTACTGACTGCTTTGACGGTCTGCGGCTAAGGATCAAAGAACGAAAGATATACAGGGTGTTTCAAAAAGAATATCGGTATTTTAGATGCATATAACTTTGGTTATTGAACACTTAAAAATATACAATTTGCACCAAAAAGAAAGCAAAATTATCAAAGTTTAATCTCTTACATTGTAATCCCTCAATGTGTGCCCCTCGTGTTATACGGCACACATCTAAGCGGTAGTCCGATTCTCTCCACACTGTTGTTGTTGTTTTAAAGAGGTTATGGGTGGAGAGCGGCACTTAACAGCTGACCGTTATTGCCTCTTCTCGTTCCATCTTGGTCTACCCTGTTCAACCTGAAATTTGGTTATAATTGGGGTATTTAGTGCTTTGTTCATTTCTCAGTGCTGCCTCTTCTGCCTGTCTTGCAAGATCGTCTAAGAAATTCCTTTTGTTGGATCGGGTTTGGCGTTTAACTTCCTTGTCCAGCTGACTATACTATTCACTATTTAGTTGCTTTAACATGGGGAACTTCGCTTCTGTTTTCTTTCTTTTCATTTCCTTTTTCAGTGTTATGGTGTTTAATGTTTCTGGTGTTATCCAGTCTTGCTTCTTCCTTTCCCGGAATCCCAAGCATGATTTGCTGCTTTCCTTATATATTGTTGAAATGGTGTTGAATTTCTGGTCTATATCATCAGTCAATGTCTTTTCCTGACTTTTGGCAAACTGATATCGTCTCTTTATGTCAGCCGCAAAAGCTTTTCTGGTAAGGGGGTCCTTCAATTTACTTATGTCAAACCTTTTCTGTGTAGTTACAGTTGGTCCGGCCCTTCTTATTTTCACAGGTTGTTAATACTACAGAAACTTATTAATTTATCCCCATTTTCGTTTGCTGTTCCGCTGCCGCATTTCCCCATTACTCTTTCATTATATGTATTGTGTGTACCAGCTTTTGCATTGAGGTCTCCCATTACTATAATAAGATCATATCTAGGTGTGTCTTCCATTTCTTTCTGCAGTTGTTGATAGAATTCATCCTTGACCTCTTCATCGCTGTCATTCGATGGTGTGTAGCATTGTATTATTGTAGTATTGGTGAATCTACCTCTCAATCTTAATCTTATCAGTCTGTTGTTGATGGGTTTCCATTCCAGTAATGTCCTTTCTATTCCTTTCTGTAGAATAATGGCTACACCTTCATTGTGCTGTCCATCCTCTCTTCCAGAGTAAAGTACTGTTTCTCCTGTTGCTGTTTTAACCTTTCCTGCCCCTGTCCATCTGCTCTCGCTTATCCCTAGAATGTGTAACCTATAGTTTCTCATTTCTGCCGTTACCGGTTTTAATTTACCCGTCTCATTCATTGACCTGACATTCCAAAATCCTATTCTTGTATCATGTTTTGCGGTCAGGACGTCCGTTCTCATGTCAGTGGCTTCCTTTCGGCTTTCACCACTGACAGTCATACGAGCCTCAGACTCCGGATGTCCGTCCCGCAGCAAAGTTTGTTTATTCGTTGTTGTTTCGGTAACTTCAATTTTTTTAAACATAGACAGGGGTGTCAGCCCTATGCTAAAACCCCCAACCTGGAGGACCAGGGTGTCTGCTTTTGTCTGACCTTTGCCCGCGCAAACCTGTCCAGCTTGGTGGAACCTTCCAGGAATATATTACATGAATGCAAAGATATGTCAACACCGGCTTTGAAGAAGTCATGGGAAAACATGGGCTAGAAATAATGAATGAAAATGGGGAACTATTCTCAAACTTCTGTGCTTCAAATCAACTGGCTGTAGGAGGAAGCATGTTTCCACATAAGAGAATACATAAGGCAACATGGATGTCACCAGACCATAGAATAGAAAATCAGATTGATCATATATGCATGCATAAACAAGAAGTTTAAATCATCATTGCAGGATGTAAAGGTATATAAGGGAGCAGATGTGGCATTAGATCACCACCTTCTGATAGCCAATGTAAAAATTAAACTCAAGAGATATGCAACAATGCAAAGTTATAGACAACAATTTAATGTAGGACATCTAAGAAATCAAGAAACGAGAGACAAATTTGCTGTCACATTATCCAACAAATTCCAAGTGCTCCAACAGCTGGAAAATGTAGTGAATACAGAAGACTATTGGCAGCAAATCAAAACTGTATGGAATGAGACATGTGAAGAAATACTGGGGAAACGGGAACGACAACAAAAAGCGTGGATAACAACAGAAACCTTCAATAAGATAAAAGACAGAAAAAACAAGAAAGCAGATTTAAACACAAGCAAAACCAGAAATGTAAAAGCCAAGGCTCAAGAGGTGTACACAGAATCAAACAAAGAAGTAAAAAGAAGTATCAAAAGAGACAAGAGGAAGTATATTGAGGAGTTGGCAAGAGAGAAAGAAGATGCTGTAGCCAAAGGAAATATGAGAGAACTGTTTAACAGCACACAAGCCTCTTGTCTCAATTTCTTTTCTTACTAGCAATAGACTGGGTTATGAGAACATCGACAACACACAACAGAAATGGAAGCCAGTGGACTCTGACTAAGCAGTTGGATGATCTGGATTTTGCAGATGACTTGGCTCTTCTGTCCCATAACCGTAATCAGATGCAGGACGTTGAGAGGTCACAGCAATTGGATCTGAAAATACACGGGGAAAAGACAAAAATTATGAGAATAAATGCAGGTAATGATAACAAGGTTGAACTTGAAGAAACACCAATACAAGATTTAGAATCGTACACATATCTTGGCAGCAATATAGACAAAGTTGGAGGGACAGACAGTGATATCAAAATAAGAACAAGAAGCAAGAGGAGCTTTCATTTCATTGCAAAATATATGGAGATCAAGAGAAATCGGATCCAACTGTGACGGTATTGCCTCCCCTGCTTTGCAGTAGTGCTCCAACAATGGCCAAAACTCAAGAGTATCTAATATAGTCCATTTGTACACAAGTTTACTCTTGTTAGAAATGTAGATAGAAGAGTAGTAAAGCTTCTATCATATGGGAGTCTTCACAAGAAATTCAAGTAAACGAAAACAATGCTGGCTGCCGACCACTTGTGTGAAGAATTAAGCACTTATTTATCAGCTCGTATAGCCCCCACCGCTGATTTGATATACACATATACATATATAGCTCTGTTTAGAGTGTGTGTTTAGTAACTTTGACTGAAACAAACATGTAGTACATTTAAAAGATTAAATCGAAGTTAAATTTGTAACATTACAAATAACAAAATTTAATAATCACTTTACTTTTAACAGTTTGAAAATAATTTGAATAGCTATGGCTAAAGAAAAGCTATCATCCTCCTATTTGGGGATTGTAAAAAAGGTTACGAAATTCAGATGTCGGCATATGTTTGAACTTAGCTGCCAATGACGGTTCTGTCTTTTCACACTGATCACTCTTCTCTGGTCAAGGTTGTCGGGTGTATCTCGACTCCAAGAAACTTCAAGGAAAGTCTATACAGTGCGACCTTTGTCTTAAAACGTAGGCCACTGATCCTGTCTTGTTCCAGAAATAGTACGTTCTACTGGTACCACCAATAACTGTGATAGAAGAATAGAAAAGAACGCTCTTCTGAGTATTGCGTTCCCCGACACATAGTTATGTGTCCCCCTCTTCTATTTCACCATCCCACTTCTTCTTCTTCTTCTTCTTCCGTCCTTAGCCACAGACTGTCAAAGCAGTCAGTGGCCATTACGCCTAGTGGCGTCTTAGGGCAACAGCAGATAGGTTTTCTTCGCCATTGTTTCCCATCACGCCTATTGGCGTCTTTAGGGCAACGGCAAATCAATCCATCTGCTGTTGTTTCCGTAATCGAAGTGACTGGCAAACGGGTGATCAGCCCGTTGGTACCATCCCACTTAACTCAGAGTTTACCCTCCATGAGAATTACATTTAATCCATCGGGATAAAACTTCCTTTACATTTAAACTGAATAGCTTTAGCTTTATATTACATTTAAATGAAAAGGTTAAACGTACAGATATATATATATATATTTTTTACATTTACATCTCCACTGTTTGAAATGTGTTCACAATATAAATTCATTCATTATTCATTTACATTTACATTTGAGGACAAGTTTGAAATTTATATTACTTAAAATGAATATTTTCACATGGACATTTACACTGGCTTAAAGTGTGAAACCTTACATTATGTTTAAAGTGAATATGTTTATAGGGACATTTACACTGCTTTTAAAATGTAAGTTTTATGCTTAGAATGTACATCATTTCTTTTCATCTTTCCCTCTCTGGGAACCAGGAATTACTTTATGCTTTTAGTTCTCATTACGAAACTATCAATAAAGCAATCACCAGCCCATTCAGTGGTGGTTCGTGAATCATCATTCTATACGCTGAGGTTGCCAGCCTCAAATGACTTTAACATCCAATAGCGAGTTTCCCACAATAAAATTCCCATGGTAATATATACATATATATGTTAATTCACATGCTAGTAATAAAATATAAAATGTAAATCACAACATACGCCAATCCTGGCTACAGACTTGTCGCACAGATTAATAAAAGAGACGAATCGTTCTCTTACAACACGTGTCTGAGATTTCTTTTAGATTGCCCCTTCTGACTCCGTGTTTCTTCAGTTTTCCTAGTTCGGGTTTTCCTTCTAAACTTGAAAGAGATTTCCTGTGCTTTATAAGTTTTATCTGGTTCTCCAATAAAAGGTCCGGATAACAATTAGGAATTATGAATCTAATTCTTCCTCTGGCGAAGGTCTGGTTTTGTCTTGGCGAGCGTGCAAATCACAGAGAAATAAAGTTGTGAAATTGTCAGCCTATATTCCCTCCAATGATGTTATGAATCTAATCAGAAAGATCCAATCATTTCAAATTTCGCAGATAGGGTGTAATTAAATGTGAAGTAAGTACTATTATATGGCTCTGAAACATGTAGAACAACAAAGACAACAACCAAAAAGCTACAGACTTTCATAAATGGGTGCTTGCGTAGAATAGAAGGATTAAAAAAGTATGACACGGTTACCAATGTGGAACTGATGACAAGAACAAGATAAGTGCCAGTGGAACAAGAGATGAGAAGAAGACGATGGCGATGGATAGGATACACACCGAGGAAACCGGTTGATAGCATTACAAAGGCAGACCTTGTTCTGGAACCCCCAGGGCAAGAGAGGCAGAAGTAGACATAGAAGCACATGGAAAAGAGAGCTGGAAACAGAGGTGAAAATGATGAGGAGAACGTGAAAAGAACTTGAGATGTTGGCACGTAACAAGAAAACTTGGCATGTGTTTCCATTACACTATACAAGAATTGTTTTTAAAGCAGGATTTATAAAAAAAAAAAAAAAACACTTGGCGCTTAAAAATAAATTGGCAACTCTGTTTTTAACTGCATGGCAACATTGCATAGTGTTTTTTTTTTTCATTTCACCCACATTGTTAAATCCATCTTCACATAATTTTGCTACAGTTCGCGTGCTAACCCTGACCCAAAGTCCGACGCTTTTTCGAGCTTGCACTGTTAGGAAAAAAAAAAGCATATATGCCGAGGAGTGATCGCGCGCGGTCAAACAGAAATAGGGTGTGGGGTGTTCGGGACAGATTTTGGTTGGTGTTAATAGTGAGAAGAAAGAAGACATGCTATTAAGCTGGGAAAACACGTCCTGGAGCAGGTCGACCACTTTAAATACCTCGGAGCTATTATAGACCGAAAGGGAGGTATCAAAGAAGAGTTGGCCGCTCGAAAAGCAGCAGCTGGGAGACTTTTTCAGGCCATAAATCGAGGATTCCTCAGCAAGAGAGAGGTTGGTAAGAAAACAAAGATGGTTGTATACCGCTCCACCTATGTCCCAGTCTTGACATATGGATGCAAGTAATGGGCAATGACTACAACCCACAAAAGCCAGATTCAAACCTCAGAAATGAGGTATCTGAGGAAGGTGGTTGAAGTAACAAGAAGAGACATGGTCCGCAACCAGGCCTAAAATCCCACCCCCTGCAGACCCAAATATAACAGTCCCAAGTAAGATGGTTTGGCCATGTCTGCAGAATTGGAGATCGGCTATCATGAATTAATATGAAACAAATATAAAGGTATGTTATCAGGAACTCGTAGGAAATAAAGAAGTAGAACACTAGACAACAGAAAAACAACAGACATGAGAGGCTTACCCAGGATTTGAACCCTGGACCTTCCGTGCGATAACCCTGCCTAGCCATGCAAGCGGATCACACTATCCTCCCTGCCATCTACGCATCACCAAAAAATGATGTTTCAATGACAGGTCATTAGTGCGAACCGCAATACACGACACCGGAAGTCCACCATGGGCAGTTTAGCCTATTAATGACGCAATCACTTCTGTTGTTTCCCTATAATGCAGTATAGGCCAGTCCAACAAGACAAGGACCTAATACTGTGTCCAGACAAGCATGGGAAACAAAGAGCCAGGGATCCAGACCCCCAGAGTCCGCTGGGAGGACAACATTAGACAATCTTTGAACAACCGAGGACTAGAATGGAACCAGGCCAGGAGGAAGACAGCCATAAGGTTAGTCTAGCGCACTCTCTTCCAAACCTCCACACCTCACGGTAGAAGAGGAATGACTAAGTAAGTAAGTTAATAGTGGGTATTTTACTAATGTTACGTGTGCGGTATCGATAGCGTTCGGGCAAAATGGCTGACCTCGTTCCATTATTATTCCCCTTTACTAGACTCTTCTACTAAAGGTTTGTCATTTTAATAAATAAAGAGGGAAACATGCAATATTTTTGCATTTTATTTTCTGTCAGCGTTTGTTTCTATGTAACGCTCACTGCCTGGTAAAAGGTAAGGATCCCATTACATGCCCATTGAGGCATATTGGGAATATGGTGTTAGGCCCATATTTTTCTTGACCGTCGGCACACTAGGGGTAATGTGTTCAGCAACACGCCGGCCGCCTTAACCTTCCCAGAGTTGGTCTGGTACCCATTTGGTGCTGGGTTGACCCAGGAGCCTTTTGCGGCCTAAAAATGTCCACCTTATCTGGGGATCGAACCATAGACCACTGAGCCAGAAAGCCAGTGCACTAACCACTATGTTACCGCGGCTCTCTCACTGCCTGGTAGTTTGGTAAAATTTTGGAGGACAATACGCATGTTGCAAGACTGACTATCCATATTTATGTTAAGCTACAGGTAGGCTAGCCTTAACCTAACCCCAGCCTCATTTCGAGCTTTATCAGAAGTCAAACAGCTAGCCTCAACCTAACACAACCCAGTTCCGAGCTTTGTCAAAATTAATAACATCCGACAAACTACATTGAAACAAAATAAGAACCCGAAAATAGCAGACTCCAACCTATTGCCCCCTCCTTGAAACAGCATTTTTGCTACTTTCTTCATCATCATAACCCTCCACTCCCAAATGAGCATAGGCCTTCAACAAACACATGCCAAGTCCTCCTGTCACGTGCCATCATCTCAAGTTCTTTCCACGTTCTCCTCATCATTTTTACCTCTGTTTCCAGCTCCCTTCTCCATGTGCTTCTTGGTCTACCTCTGTCTCTCTTGCCCTGGGGGTTCCAGAACAAGGACTGCCTTGTAATGCTATCAACAGGTTTCCTCAGTGTGTGTCCTATCATCGCCATCATCATCTTCTCATCTCTTGTTCCACTGGCACTTGTCTAGTTCTTGTCATCAGTTCCACGTTGGTAACCTTGTCATACCATTTTAATCCCTCTATTCTACACAAGCACCCATTTATGAAAGTCTGTAGCTTTTTGGTTGTTGTCTTTGTTGTTCTCCATGTCTCAGAGCCATACAATAGGACTGACTTCACATTTGAGTGGAAGATTCTTATTTTTGTGTTGGATCCAATTTCTCTTGATCTCCATATATTTCCCAATGCAATGAAAGCTCCTCTTGGTTTTTGTATTCTTATTTTGATATCACTGTCTGTCCCTCCAACTTTGTCTATATTGCTGCCAAGATATGTGTACGATTCTACATCTTGTAGTGGTGTTTCTTCAAGTTCAACCCTGTTATCATTACCTGCATTTATTCTCATTATCTTTGTCTTTTCGCTGTGTATTTTCAGACCCAATTGCTGTGACCTCTCATCAAGTGTTTTCAATTTGTCCTGCATCTGTTTACGGTTATGGGACCTTCATAATGCCTCATCAATTTCCAAAGTGTTTCTCTGTCTACACCGTCAAATGCTTTTTCGTAGTCCACAAATCCGATGTATAGTGGTGAATTCCATTCCAGACTTTGTTCAACTATTATTCTCAAAGTGGCTATCTGGTCTGTACATGATCTGTTTTGTCGAAAACCTGCTTGTTCATCTCTCACTTGCTTGTTTATGGACTCTTAATCTCTCAAGGATAATCCTGTTTAATATTTTTCCTGGCACTGAAAGTAACATTATTCCTCTATAATTTGTGCACTCTTGTAAATTTCCCTTCTTAGGCAACTTAACCAGATATCCTTCCTTCCATTCTGCTGGTATCTCTTCCTTTTCCCAGACTTTACCAAGTAATTGATATAACATTTCTGTAGCCGTGTCGATATCTGCTTTGATGGCCTCTGCTGGAATGCCATCAGGTCCAGCCGCTTTTCCATCTCTTAGAAGCTTTATGGCTTTCTTTATTTCTTCCATCATTGGTCTTTCACCGTTAATTTGTAGCTCTTCTTCTGCTGGCTGGATGTCCGGGGGGTTTTGTGGAGCTGGTCTATTGAGAAGGTCACCAAAATATTCTGTCCACCTCTTCATTTGCTCCTGTATATTGCTGTGCAGTTTCCCATTTTTGTCTTTTATGAGGCTATTTGTTTTCTTGTATGTCCCTGTTAGCTTCTTTGTGCTGCTATACAGTTCTCTCATATTTCCTTTGGCTGCAGCATCTTCTGCCTCTCTTGCCAACTCCTCAATATACTTCCTCTTGTCTCTTTTGATACTTCTTTTTACTTCTTTGTTTGCTTCTGTGTACACTTCTTGAGCCTTATCTTTGGAACTTCTGGTTTTGCTTGTGTTTAAATCTGCTTTCTTGTTTTTTTCTGTCTTTTATCTTATTGATGGTTTCTGTTGTTATCCATGCTTTTTGTTTACTTTCCCTTTTCCCCAGTATTTTTTCACATGTCTCATTCCATACAGTTTTAACCTGCTGCCAATAGTCTTCTGTATTCTCTACATCTTCCAGCTGTTGGAGCACTTGGAATTTGTTGGATACTGTGACCGCAAATTTGTCTCTTGTTTCATGATTTCTTAGGTGTCCTAGTTTCTTAGCTCCAAGTTATTAGGCCTACCAATTGTGGTGGGTCGATATTACTTATATATATATTTGTGTAGCAGATGTGAAGTCAGCTATGCTAGCTCCTGAGGAAGTTTACCTTTTAACTATATGTCAGGAAACCTGTCTTGCTTCCACCAATGACTACCACCCGCTATGTATGTTATCCCCAATTTATATGTTATAATGTATGGATGTTGTGTAGCTACGTGTCTAGGGTATATGCAATGCATGTGCAGAAAATAACAACAACCACACTTTAAGGTTAATAAACAATTAAGTAAACAACTCCCTATTGAATTTTGGTCTGAACAATTTTTTTCAAATGTATTAAGTATAATTGAGTTGATTCATAAAAAACATTAAGATTAAACATTTATATACAGTTACACACAATCTAGTTTCACTACTAAAGTCTTTTTATTTCTGACTAGGAAGTGTTCTTGTTGTAATACTCTAGTCCAAACTAAAGCACATATTTTGGGGAATCACTACTGTCATCATTTTATTTAATCTGGTTGAAATATCAAATTGTGGAGAATAGTTCAGTGAATTCACAAGGCCCCAAAACACAGGGCTTATCTTAAGATAGGTGTCGAAAATTCTGCGATGTCCTGGTTATAAGTCTTCCTCCTCACAGCACTGCTCAGCTTTCAGGATTCAAGATAAGGTAGGGCCCTCAAATCATATGGCCTCGAACAGGTACCAGGGTTGAACAACAACGTGACTGGCTCACTTCAGTTTCACACCCAGAAACTCTGGAAGTAGAGGATTAATTTCCCCTCAAAATAATATTCTGACCTATCTCCATTTGTAACAGTTTTGCAGATATCAACCAATCAAAAATCAGAACATAATACATAAATAATTATTTTCCCCCTCGGGTAGTGTGCTCTATTATCATTAAATATCTCAAACATATGTTTTTTTTTTTTTTTTTTTTTTTTTTTTTCCTAGTCCTAATACAATATTATAATTTCATAAATACATTCAGGTAATAACATGGATTACATAAAGATGGCCAGTGATTTTCTGGCTATACTTAAACATTATTCATTAAAGTCTTTTCCCTTATTAATCTCTCTTTATCCCAACTTTTAAGTAAAACTGCAAGGATTTTATTAAGTTCTTTCCCCACAATGATAATATCTTTCTTAGCAACTCGGTGAAACAATACAAAGTTTGATGTTAACTTTACTCTTTATATAAATTTATATGTTCTTTTATCTCCCAAAGTACAAGCAAAGCTGTAGGGCTTTTACATGAAGCTATAAGATTATCTAACCCCATTTAATGAGTGTACGTAACATGTTGAAATGGCACTTGTACGACTGGGACTCTCCCCTTCAAATATTCATTCATAATCAATATGGCAAACACATTTTCAAATACAATAATAATTATATAAATGTTGGTCTTACCGAAATATCGAATTTTTTTCACTATGTAAGTTAATTACAGGCCATAAATGGTCACACAAGATCTCCTGCTGAATAACAGAACAGCGAAGGCATCTGATCACACTTGTCTGTAAACGTTATTAACTTTACATGTGAAAGTTTAAATTGAAAGTGGCAAGGAACGCTCGTCTTTCTGAGTATTTATTTCACTTTCTTAGTTATGCTCAGCAACCAATCAGGTGACTTCCGTTCCTACGCGTCTATTTTCAAAAGTTAACCTACAATTTTCAAATCAGGAGACACCCCTTTCTATTGCCTCAATATGGCTAGCTTCAGTAAAGAAATCCCAGGCACGTCTTTATATGTCTTCATTCTACCATATCGCTAGTATTATCTAAGTCATGTTAATCCAGAATGAAAATATTTACTTATTCTACCGTTTTGTCATCTAATGCATAAGGTTTCACACTTCTAGCTATTATTTTTACCCTTTTCGTCTTTCCTTTATATTTATTCAAATAACATATCTTTCTTTCTACAGTAGGCTAAAATATTTAGACTAACGCATATTATATATTTAACAACTAATTAGTAGCATTTTAATCTTCATTTCTAGTCTTTATTTTTCCTATCGCTCGTTTAGGCCATTTAGTTTCAGTTTAGAAATTCAAACAGGGTCTATGCATTTCCCCCGTTCTCTCCCTTGTCTTTTCCAAGAAATACACGATTTCTAACTACACTAACTTTCACGCATGCATTTTGGGTAAGGCTTGCAAGTCTGTAACGTCACATTGGCATTTTCAACTATCGGCGTTTTACGCGTTAACCCTTAGGAACCGAGAAATAAAACTAGTCTTTTGGTGGTGTGGTAATACCTATGTTATTTTATACCTACAAACTACTAGATGCTATATTTTGATCGGTGAAATATCGGATATCATCACACATCTCCCCACTTAAGAACATGCTTGTAAAGCGAGTTCAAAATCCGAGATTCACATAGATCAAATTAACTTATTTGGCCTTATGACTCCCCTGAGTTTCTTCCAAAGGATGTCTACTCAGAAAATCCGCTCCCACATTCAGCGAACCGGGTATGTACTCAATGGAAAACGAATAAGGTTGGATTAGTAACGACCACCTTAATAATCGGGCGTTTTCATGCTTAGCCTGTGATAAAAATACGAGGGGCTGATGATCCGTTTGGACCACAAATGTTCTACCATAAAGATAGATCTGGAACTTTTTTATAGCCCAGATTAAAGCTAGACATTCTTTCTCACTTGTTGAGTAGTTTTGCTCCGCTTTATTCAGCTTGCGGCTAGCATAAGCGACTGGGTTCAGCTCCCCCTTTTTTGAATTGGACCGTTGCAACAATGTAGCCCCTAATCCTACGTTGCTAGCGTCCGTTCTTACCACAAATTCCTGAGTCAAATCAGGCAATTTCAAAATAGGCTTGCTAGTGAGTTTCTCCTTTAACTCTTGATACGCCGATTCACATTGAGCAGACCACACAATTTTATCTGGATTTCCTTTGCGAGTTAAATCCGTTAGAGGAGCACATATAGAGTTAAAATTTTTTATGTACTTCTGATAAAATCCACATAGCGACACAAACGATCTCACGTCCTTCTTGGTCTGTGGTCTAGGTGCCCTCTGTAATTTCTCCAGGTTCTTGGGGTCAGGGGTCATGTTACCCTGATATATCGTATGTCCCAAGAACTCCAACTCTTTACAACCAATATAGCATTTGGTTGGTCTCGCAGTCAAATTTGCCTCTCTGAGCCTATCAAATAGCATCGTCAAAGAGTTAATGTGTTCCTCAAATGTTTCTGTGGCAATGAGGATGTCATCCATGAAATTCGTTATACATGGATTTTTTAGTGGATCCAACAATTTTCTCATCATTCTTGAGAACACACTCGGAGCATTTTTCAACCCAAACGGCAACATGTTGAATTCATAATGTCCATCCGAGGTGCTAAATGCTAAATAAGATCTGACCTCAGGCTTTACTGGAATTTGATAATAGCCCTTGCTAAGATCCACCTTAGAAAAATATTTTGCCTTATTCAGCCTGGCAAACAGCTGATTTGGGTCAGGTAATGGATCCACCTGATTCTCTGTGACAGCATTCAGTTTTCTGTAATCTATACACAGACGATGTTCCCCAGAGGGTTTCCTCAGCAAAACCACACTGGAGCTGTAAGGAGATTCACTGTGAGAGATAATCCCTTCTTTTAACAAATAATCTATCTCCTTCTTCAATGCTTGTTCCTTAGCGAACGGAATCGTATAGGCCCTCATACAGATAGGTGTTGGGTCTATTAATTGCATATCATACTCCAACAAATGGGTGTGCCCCGGTTTATCCGTTAACACATCTGTATGTTCTGTTAGAACCTTTTGAACCTGTTCCCTCTGTTTCTTAGTCAGGTGCTTACTGACTTTCACCTGTACAGGTGTTTCACATGGTTTTAAGGGGTATTCCTGCGAGGTGAGTGGTTCATTTTTCATTTGGGTTGCAATGGACAAGGCCAGTAAAGGTGTCCCTTCCTGGTTTTCTCTCTCGAGATACTTCTTTAGGAGGTTTACATGATATATTTTCTCCTTTCCTTTCTTGTCTATTTTATAATTGGTTCTAGATATCTTTTCTAGAACGGTGTATGGACCTTGCCATCCAATTTGCAACTTGTTACTACTGGCGGGAAGTAAAAGAAGCACCTTCTCTCCCACATGTAATTCTCTATCTTTCGCTTTCTTATTAAAGTATGCAGCATGTTTCTTCCTGGCTTGTCTGAGGTTATCATTTGCAAGTTTCCAGCCAGTTTTTAGACGAGTGGTCAGTTCGTTCACATACGCATATGATGAGGTAACAGTCTCTTCTGCCTTCTCATCGGTCCACGTCCTCAATAGGGCTTCCAATGGACCTTTTATTGGCCTCCCAAATAACAGGGTTGCGGGTGCCATCCCGGTTGAACTGTGTGGAACTTCCCGGTACGCAAACAACGCAGCGGGCAAAAATTGGTCCCACGTATCAGGTTTTTCATGGGCCAGCTTTCTCAGGATGGAAATGAGAGTCCCATTGAACCTCTCCACCTGGCCGTTCCCTTGGGGGTGATACGGACTACAATGAAAATGCTTGGCCTGGAAGATCCTAAATACCTCTTCTGTTAGTCTCCCCTTGAACTGTGAGCCGTTATCAGTCAAGATTTGGTGAGGGAAACCTAACCTCGTGAATATTGTGAGTAATGCCTCTGCCACATGCTTCGAATCAATTGATGACAGGGCTACCGCCTCTCCCCACATGGAACATGTGTCCACCAGAGTCAGAATGTAACTGTTCCTCCTCTTTGTCCGAGTGAGAGGTCCCACAATGTCCACCGCAACTCTCTCAAAAGGTGTTCCCACTATGGGCATTTCCCCTAGAGTTGCTGGGGCAGTCCAATGCTTTGGAGCTACCCGTTGGCATTCTGGACATGATTTTACATATCTTTTTATATCCTCAGTTATTCCTGGCCAGAAATAATGACAAGCTATGCGCTGACCTGTAGCGCTGATCCCCATATGACCACTGAAGGGAATAGCATGTCCTAATTCCATCACCTTCTCCCTATATGCCTTGGGAAGGACCAGCTGTCCGTGACCATTGGATCCAGTTCCAGCCTTCCTATATAACAATTTATTTTTCATATAATATTCTCCTTTGTTTGGAGGTGTATGGCATTTAGGTAATTTTTTATAACACAGCTTGAGTGACCTATCTTCAGCTTGTGCCTTCCTCATCTCCTCTGGATGAGTATTTATAAGTTCATCTTCCTCCTTCCTTGACTGTGACCTGGTCTGCACTGTTGCCATAATCACAGGTCTCTTGGGATTCCCCAAGAAGACATAACGACATCCCAATATTAGAGGGTATATGGGTTCGTTTATAACTGCTGCTTTGATGATCCCTTCCACATAACGAGTTTTCACCTCTATCCTAGCTACGGGAAGTGTCATGGTTGCTATATCCTTAGTCGCCCCTTGTATCTCCACTGTCTCTGTGGTATACTGATCTGGGTTCACTAGGTGCGAACTGACGACTGAATCATAATCTAGACCTGTATCATAAAGGCACCTTATGGTGACCCCATTACATACAACGTCCTCACATACTGGGGGGTGATAGGGCTCATGTGGCTTAATTGGTTTTGCCTTTACTCTCTTGTTCCCAGTTTTCATTGCAGCAAAGGTGGAAGGTTTTCTTTTACAGTCATGGGTGTCATGGCCATCCCTCTTACACCATTTACAATATTTCTTTCCCTGGTTAACAGGTTTTCTTTCATTATATTGAGGGTTTCTGTCACGTTGTTCGTACCTGGACCTATCATAATATGGTTTATTCTTGTTAAACTTATCTCTATTGTCATATTTGTTCTGAGGTTGAATTTGGGGACCCTTATTATGATCTATATGTTTCTTCTTTGCTCCTGCCAACTCTGACTGGGCTGCTAGATATCTCTCAGCTACATTTAAAATATCCACCAGTCTCTCTGCACCCTGTTCTGTGAGAAACTTTCTCAAGTCTGGAGCCATGGACTCTCTAACCTGCTCCATCATAACCATTTCCTTTAAATCTTGGGTTTTCCCCAGAGCAGTCCATTTCTCCAAATAGGTCTCTAGTCGGGCCGAGAACTGGTGGTAGGTCTCCCCTGTGAGTAATTTAGCCTGTCTAAATTTCTTCCTATAAAATTCACAGTTTTTCTCGTATCTGACCAATAGTGCATGTTTAAGAATGTCATAATCGTCTTGGTCATCTTTACTGAGCTTGGAAAATACTTCATAAGAATTTCCCCTAAGTCCCTGGGATACTTTAAGGCTCCACTTATCCTTCTCCAACCCATATGTTGTAGCTAAACTTTCAAAACGGCTAAGGAAGGACTCAATATCATCGTCTTTCTCAATAAAAGGATCCAAATGAAACCCCATGGCTGATGAGGAGGCCCCCTGGCTTGCAGCTGAGTCGGAAGTGGATGGGCTAGTTCCATTTTCAGGAGCATGGCCTTGTAACTCTAACTCTCTTAGTCGTAACTCATGCTCCCGCTGTAACCTTTTATCTTCTGCTTCCCTTTCAGCAGCCAGTCTTTTGTCTTCCCTTTCTGCCTCCAACCTCTTTTCTTCTTTCTCTCGTTCCGCCTCCCTCTGTAGACGTTTTTCCTCCTTCTCAGCCTCAAGTTTCTTTTCCTCCAACTGCAGCCTCTTAATCTCAGCCTCCCGATCAGCCTCTAATTTCTTAAGTTCTCTAGCATCTTCTAACATAATTCGTTTCTCCTCCGCCAATCTATCAGCCTCTAATTTCTTAGCCTCCCTAGCATCTTCCCTTTCTCTGGCTATATATTTATCAACCTCTGCTGTAACATAATCAATTAAAATCTGTCCCTCCATACCCATTTCCTTCGCAGTCTGCACAGCAGAAGATCTGTACTTGGCCAATTCTGCCATCTTAATATTCTATCCAATGTGATTTAAATAAACCAAAATATCTAATTAATATCTAATTAACAGGACAACACAGAGCAATGTCAATTCACCAAAACCTCCACTTATTTACTTATTATAAAACTTTGGAAATCCCGGACGAGCCCCCACTATATGTGGTGGGTCGATATTACTTATATATATATTTGTGTAGCAGATGTGAAGTCAGCTATGCTAGCTCCTGAGGAAGTTTACCTTTTAACTATATGTCAGGAAACCTGTCTTGCTTCCACCAATGACTACCACCCGCTATGTATGTTATCCCCAATTTATATGTTATAATGTATGGATGTTGTGTAGCTACGTGTCTAGGGTATATGCAATGCATGTGCAGAAAATAACAACAACCACACTTTAAGGTTAATAAACAATTAAGTAAACAACTCCCTATTGAATTTTGGTCTGAACAATTTTTTTCAAATGTATTAAGTATAATTGAGTTGATTCATAAAAAACATTAAGATTAAACATTTATATACAGTTACACACAATCTAGTTTCACTACTAAAGTCTTTTTATTTCTGACTAGGAAGTGTTCTTGTTGTAATACTCTAGTCCAAACTAAAGCACATATTTTGGGGAATCACTACTGTCATCATTTTATTTAATCTGGTTGAAATATCAAATTGTGGAGAATAGTTCAGTGAATTCACAAGGCCCCAAAACACAGGGCTTATCTTAAGATAGGTGTCGAAAATTCTGCGATGTCCTGGTTATAAGTCTTCCTCCTCACAGCACTGCTCAGCTTTCAGGATTCAAGATAAGGTAGGGCCCTCAAATCATATGGCCTCGAACAGGTACCAGGGTTGAACAACAACGTGACTGGCTCACTTCAGTTTCACACCCAGAAACTCTGGAAGTAGAGGATTAATTTCCCCTCAAAATAATATTCTGACCTATCTCCATTTGTAACAGTTTTGCAGATATCAACCAATCAAAAATCAGAACATAATACATAAATAATTATTTTCCCCCTCGGGTAGTGTGCTCTATTATCATTAAATATCTCAAACATATTTTTTTTTTTTTTTTTTTTTTTTTTTTTTTTTTTTTTTTTTTCCTAGTCCTAATACAATATTATAATTTCATAAATACATTCAGGTAATAACATGGATTACATAAAGATGGCCAGTGATTTTCTGGCTATACTTAAACATTATTCATTAAAGTCTTTTCCCTTATTAATCTCTCTTTATCCCAACTTTTAAGTAAAACTGCAAGGATTTTATTAAGTTCTTTCCCCACAATGATAATATCTTTCTTAGCAACTCGGTGAAACAATACAAAGTTTGATGTTAACTTTACTCTTTATATAAATTTATATGTTCTTTTATCTCCCAAAGTACAAGCAAAGCTGTAGGGCTTTTACATGAAGCTATAAGATTATCTAACCCCATTTAATGAGTGTACGTAACATGTTGAAATGGCACTTGTACGACTGGGACTCTCCCCTTCAAATATTCATTCATAATCAATATGGCAAACACATTTTCAAATACAATAATAATTATATAAATGTTGGTCTTACCGAAATATCGAATTTTTTCACTATGTAAGTTAATTACAGGCCATAAATGGTCACACAAGATCTCCTGCTGAATAACAGAACAGCGAAGGCATCTGATCACACTTGTCTGTAAACGTTATTAACTTTACATGTGAAAGTTTAAATTGAAAGTGGCAAGGAACGCTCGTCTTTCTGAGTATTTATTTCACTTTCTTAGTTATGCTCAGCAACCAATCAGGTGACTTCCGTTCCTACGCGTCTATTTTCAAAAGTTAACCTACAATTTTCAAATCAGGAGACACCCCTTTCTATTGCCTCAATATGGCTAGCTTCAGTAAAGAAATCCCAGGCACGTCTTTATATGTCTTCATTCTACCATATCGCTAGTATTATCTAAGTCATGTTAATCCAGAATGAAAATATTTACTTATTCTACCGTTTTGTCATCTAATGCATAAGGTTTCACACTTCTAGCTATTATTTTTACCCTTTTCGTCTTTCCTTTATATTTATTCAAATAACATATCTTTCTTTCTACAGTAGGCTAAAATATTTAGACTAACGCATATTATATATTTAACAACTAATTAGTAGCATTTTAATCTTCATTTCTAGTCTTTATTTTTCCTATCGCTCGTTTAGGCCATTTAGTTTCAGTTTAGAAATTCAAACAGGGTCTATGCATTTCCCCCGTTCTCTCCCTTGTCTTTTCCAAGAAATACACGATTTCTAACTACACTAACTTTCACGCATGCATTTTGGGTAAGGCTTGCAAGTCTGTAACGTCACATTGGCATTTTCAACTATCGGCGTTTTACGCGTTAACCCTTTAGGAACCGAGAAATAAAACTAGTCTTTTGGTGGTGTGGTAATACCTATGTTATTTTATACCTACAAACTACTAGATGCTATATTTTGATCGGTGAAATATCGGATATCATCACAGCAATAAACGGTTAAGAATATCAGTGCTCATTTAGTTTAAAATATATCTAGAAACTTTTACCACTTTAACTTCACAAATTTAATTTTTATGATTTGTTTCTCAAAACTACATGTTTGTAAAAACAACCACTCAAAATGTGTGCAATTTTTCTCTTCAGGTTATATTTTAAAAACTGTAGAAACATATTATTTCAGTAGGTGTTTATGTTATACATAAAAATGGGGGAAATTTACTGAAAAATCTTGTGAAATGCTGTAAATAATTATTTGATGTAGAAAAACTGTCATGTCATGTGAAATGTAGACCTGATAAAAGATAACTGGGAAAAAAGATAATAAAACTGTGTACTTACATATTTCAACACCCGTTTAATCCATAGCAGAAAAATCTCAGAATATCTGCACATCCATTTTGAAACAACACATTTTAACCACAATCACTTCAAATATATAATTTATATGACTTTTTTCCTACACCACATATTTCTGTAAAAATCAAACATGAAACAACTGTGACTAATATTATTTCACTGACCTAATTCTATTTTACATTTCCCTGAAGAATTTGCCACTATTTACATGCTTTTATGGTAGTCATAAAAACATTGTGGGTGTAGATGTGGCTGGTTTGGACTTCCAGTGCAATAATAATGTGAGCGCTGATGACGAGCAGGTGTGCTGCAGTGGACACAGTTCCTATCTCTTTCTGCATAACATACAAGATGCCTTGTGTCACACTGGTACTCTGAAGTTGAGGCAGCTTGAGATCTAACAGTATTAGTAGCTGGATTTTCTTGGACACTAAGTGGGCTCAAAACAGCAGAAGCTTCAATTAGTTGGTGAAGCAGATTTCTTTTGAAATGCAGCAGTGATTGCTTTTCACCTCGATGAAAACAGTATAAAACTGAAGCATTCACCTGCACTATTTCAAGCAGCCAGAACATTTCTTTCCACCATTTAACAGATTTTCTGTTATGCACACCATAATAACCAAATTATTTGTTCCAGGAGATCACACCCATTCATTGAATTGTTGTATTCATCTATCATTTTTGGTTTAACAGTGTGCTTCCATGTGGTTATGGTCTCCGCTTTGGCCTGAGAAGATACAAGGACAACTGATTTCTTGGCCTTTTTGTCTGTAAATGCTGTACACAACACCATGCTTGTTTGTGTCATATACCATATGCATTCCAGATAACTAAGATATAGAGTCTTAGCTGTGATGGAAAATGTCTCTGGATAATGTTCAGAGTACCAGTGTAGTATAGCTTCTTCTCCAGTAGGAAGTCAATGAGTTTTCTTGTGGTTTAATACCTGTCAGCAAATAAATGTTGGCCTGTACCCAAAAGTATGAAGTATCAGAACCAAAATATGTGAACATGTTCACCACATATCCAGTAGCTGAATCACATAAACGAAAGACTTTTATGTGATACGAGGGAAGGTCAAAAAGTAATGCCTCCTATTTTTTATGTATGTAAATACTGCATCGGTGTGCAATTTGTAACTTTAGCAGGATTCCTCAAACACTCTTCTGCACTGTATAGCATTACCAACCTGTTTCAGTAACAGGTGGCACCACTGTAACAGTTTAAAAATGGCTGCCAAAGACATTCGGTTAAAACAACGTTATGTCATAGAATTCCTCAATGCTGAAGGAAAACCATAGCCATCAACCTCCTGCACCATTACGAAACTGAAGGAGAAGAGTTTTTATCAAATATTGTGACAGGTGATGAGACTTGGGTTCATTTTTTTTAACCAGAATCCAAGAGGCAGTCAATGGAATGGCATCACACAACATCGCCGACAAGAAAGAAGTTCAAAAGTTCACCATCTGTAGGGAAAGTTATGGCCTCCGTGGTTTGGGGTGAGAAGGGTGTGATTCTTCTCGACTTCTTGGAACAGGGAAACACGGTGAATGCAGACCGTTACATTGAAACTTTGAAGAAGCTTAGAGGTCATCTCGGTGACTTTACCCATTAAAAGATCAGAGAACTGCACTACTGTTGCATGATAATGCCACGCCATACACCGCTAAACGCACCATTGATGCGATTGCAGAATTTGGCTGGACATTATTACCACATCCCCCTTACAGTCCTGATCTTGCACATTCTGACTTCCATCTGTTTGGACCACTGAAAGAAGATCTTCGCGGACATCACTTTGAGGACACCGTGACCCTTAAACGCGCCGTACGCCAGTGGTTTAGGAAAAAGGACACAAATTTTTACCGTGCGGGGATACATGCCCTTGTGAGAAGATGGACAAAAACTGTAACAAATAACGGAGACTACATTGAGAAATAAATTTTTGAAGTTCAGACTTGGGACTACATTTCAATGTGAATTTTATCTGTTTTCTTGCCTATTGAATGAAATTAAAAATTACGAGGCATTACTTTTTGACCGTCCCTCGTATTTGCTTGGTTTACTTGGATTATGCTGCTTATATTGCCATCTGCCTTTATATCCTATAACATTTCATCCACACAGTGATTTTGGAATGGGTAAAAGGCACTCTGAAATTTTTGTAACAACATGTTCATTAAAGGTTCAATCTGTTCTTTTCCTTGTGCGATTTTCATCAAAGATATGAAGCATTGTATGATATAATGCTTCAAATCTACTTCTTGAAAACATCTGACAAAACCAAAGAGTGTAAAATTCTGCAGATGTAGGACAGTAGTCGCGAATGAATGGTCTCTTCTGAATCCCAATAGTTATTAGGACAGCAATAAACTTACCAAGTTCTAGGTGTGTGACTTCAGTCCACTGAGAATACATTGAATATTGTTTTGCAGGGTTATTTTGAATGTAGATGCTAGGTTCAATTCATGGTATTGACACACTCCAGTCATCCTAGCTGTAAATTGGTACCTGACTTTGCTCTTGAATTGAGGAAGGAAAAGGCAGTGAGGAAGGGAACTGGTCACTCCACCTCTTGATGCTGGACTTAGTTTAATGAAGTCTCTAACACTTAACTCCCCTATGGCAGTGTCTCATACATGCCACACCTCGGAGATGAAAAACCCGTACACAAATTCCTAAAATCTGTACAAAGACCCACAAAACCATGTACAAAGAAATATCAAAAGAGTTAATTCTTTACCAATCTTCATAAAATAATCCTCTGTAGCCTTAATTCACTATTATTGTGACTCCAAATTGTCCAATAATAATTTAAATAATATATATATATTTAATGAGTGAGCAATATTAGCAACAATTATTTCACCACTCAATATCAATCAACTGCATGAAATTATAGATGTTATTTTAGGAGCTAAAAAAATAGAGATACGAACAAAATTACAATATAACAGTAGAAAGAGCCAACAGAAGAAAATACTAATGAAAAAACCAAAACAGAAATTTTATGAATTGTAGAAAAATGAAAAAAAAAATAATTTGGCTCTGCCACACTTATGACAATAAAAGCAAAGTTTTACAACATATATTACATCTAATAACTGACGGAGGGATAGCAAGATTAGATGAACAAATTTACAAACAATAATGGAGAATAAACCAAATAAAATACAATGAACCTGACAACAAATACAAATTTACAAAATTACAAAACCTTCACAACTAGATAAATAATTCTTCTTCTTCTTTGATCCTTAGCCACTGACCGTCAAAGCAGTCAGTGATACAAGAATAGGATTTAGGAATGTCAGATAAATAATGAATCTGGTTAATTCACTCAAGGCAGTCCCCCACAGCTATGTTTACCGACCCCTTAAGTTGAAAAAATCAGATGCAAAAACTAAAGAATGCCTAAGAATTCATGAACATCAATGAGGTTTAATGAAATCATATGTCCCACCAAGTAACCCGCCTATTATACAAACATGTAGATACAGATATACATATAACATGTACAAGAACGAACCCTGTCAAAAGAGATTCTTCAAGACTCACACTGCATGAATCAATAAATTTACTTATCTGCTTTTTCATGCAAAAAATCCACCTGGCATCAGCCTCTGCCTCAGGAAATGACGATTCAAATACAATGCAGTAAATAGGGTTAGACCTCTAACTCTGGCCTGCAGCCGACCAACACCGCCATCTTGAAAGATATTCTGTACATGCAAAAAATAAAGGTAGTCCACCGCCTTGAAAGTTTTTGAGACATTTTTTGAAGATGTTTTTTTCCAGATCCTGGCTTGAGGCTCCCATCTTTGGCTGTTACGTGTCTTTTATATTGTTAATGTTAATATTTAGTGACAGGATGGTTCCTGTGGCCAAGATCACTTCCAGGGTAGTAGATGTATCAGACACCACAACAAGCCAACATCAATTAGAATTATTTGAGCCACAATGGACGAAGTGGATGGTATACATTTTTATTAATACTTTTACACTGCTCCAAATTCAATACAGTTCAGGCCAATATACAATGGCATATAATATGCAGTCGTTGATATAACTTTAGGCAGACCGTTCATGTCTGGAATGCTGTTCTTTTCATTTTTAACATTTATTCACACTCAACATAGAGAAGCTATACTCCTTGTAAATTTAGATAACTAGATACACCTCACAAAAGATCTTGATGTATTAGTAATGAAATAACTCAGTGATAGACACTTAAATTTAGGAGCTCAAACACATGCGTCCACTCGCCATGACACAATGGTAGAAGACTTGCAGACAATCTCCTCACTTCTGTAGTTTTAGTTTCACGTCTGCCAAACAACCATATTGGCATGACATCACTTCCTGTATTTATAAATGACTCCGTATAAAATAAACAAACAAGGAGCCCTGTTGAGCTAACCATTATACCGACACAATCGTTACGAATTTTAATCACAACAATGGTGTACACATCTGAAAACGCAAACACCTTGTACAGATTATGGGTAAACCATAGAATGTGGTATGTATGGTGTCTGCTATGGGCCTACCTTTACCTAGAGGAATCCATATCTGCTTTCATCTCTGCTGGAATGCCATGATGATCAGCTGCTTTTCCAGCTTGCAGTTGTAATTATGTAAGATATTTTCACTTGACCAGTGTTTCTGATTTCTAAGGTTTTTTAATGGGTTGGTCACAGACCTGAAACACACCCTCTTCCAAGAATGATGGGGCTATGTTCCCTGGGTTATTTCTTTATCCTATTCCATTTTAATCTCAGAAGCACTTTTGATAGCCATTGCTACATTCACAGTAACCCTTTGTGATTCAGAGATACTCAAGCCCTTTAACAGTGATAAAGGTATACATGACATTAGGAGGAGAATGTTCTTCTAAGTGAGCTTTATGTGTATTGAGACTGCCTGTGCATTATTACTGATATAGTTTTTTTTTTTTTTAACAAAAGTTATAATTTCTTACTCAGTTTCCTTGTAGGACCTGAGACTGTCAAACATGGATCAGAGTGACGAAATGGTACAAATCAAATGTGAACTAAATTATGAGGTATGTAAATTTTTTTTCAGTGTATTTCATTATGATTCAGTACCATGTAATATTAGCTTTCCACATGGTACTTAACTCTTTATGTCTCAGTTTTTTGGTATTACCCTGGTACAACCTCCCACCTATCCTAAGGTAATTTAAAGACAAAGAAAATCAAGCAGTAAACATGAATTTTTTTAGGAAATATCTTGTTTTGTATAAAACCGATGTAATTTGGATGATTAATATTTTGATGTGTGGCATACCTGTCAACCTCCTGAGACAAAAATCTGTATGCTAGACCAAAAAAATCCTTACAAACACCCAAAAATCCTTATGCAAAAAATATATTAATAAGTTATACACAATACAGTTTTAAAACGAGAATTGACACATACAATTCTATTAGCATTTGAATTAGTGTGATATAAAACATGCTAATAGTCTCATGCTGTTCTTTACATATAAAAAACTTAGTGATTGTGAGGTTCTATTCTTTCGATGCACGGTGTTTTTTATTATAATCAACATATAATTTACAAAATTATTTAAGAGTTGTTAGCCTAGACCAGTGATAATAGATTGCCACTTTATTAAAAAATAAAGCAGCGAATCTCGATCACTGGAATAAAGTAGGGAGGCCTACTCAATGCACATAAACTCTTTTTTTTCTGCTTTTGTAGGGCCTACACAAAATTTTTTTATATTAATTTATTGGACATATTTAAATGGTCAAAATATAACTGGAAAGATTAAGAGAATGACAAAAATAAAATACAACGAAGCAAACAGCTAACAGCAAAAAATAAAAAAAATAAACCAAATTATGAACAGAATATCAAATCTAGGAAAAAAATGTAAGCTATTACCAAAAATTTATGAAATTATTATTTTAAAGTTGGTAGCTTAGACTAGTGATAATAGATCGCCACTTTATTAAAAATAAAGCAGTGAATCCTGACCGCTGGAATAAAGTAGGCCTACTCAATGCAAACAAACTTTTTTCTTTCTAGTTACGTAGGGCCTACACAGAATATTATGGCATTAATTTATCGGAAATATACTGAAGGACAAGATATAACTGGAAAGATTAAGACAGTAATTAAATTGCAGCAAAGCAAAACAACAGCAATATTTAACCCAAGTTATAAGTACTTAGCTTTTTTAAACAAAATGGCGTCGAAATGTCTTGGCAAGCGTGGCTGATAACAGGTAACTTTAAAAATATGTCATGTCACGCTGAAAACCGAAAGTGTTTGAGACCGAATTCAAAGTTTTTGCCAAATTGTTGGGTATAAAAGGATTTGATTGGTTACTGGGAGAGACCTCAGTTTAAAAACAGATGCCAAGATTCCCGGAATTAAAAATAAAAAAATTGGTTTAAAAAAACCTGGGCTAGAAAATATTTTCTAATTTAAAATTTAAAAAAACTTGGGTTGGAAAATATTTGTTGAAAAAAAAAAATGGATTTTTTTTTTGTGTGGGAAGGGGGAAAAATACGTACATTGTAAGAAAATTTTGTTTAGGTTGACAGGTGTGGTGTGTGAAGTCTTAGTATATGCAGCAGATAAATTTGATTTTGTATATCACCTGTGAAATCAAAAGTGAGTGTATGAGTAAATCTGACTGTAGCCAAATGAGCATACCAGATGGCTGTTGTGAGAATAATGTATTATATTATGGTGTACCACACAGTATGTGGGATAGAAAGAGTTAATATTGATAGTGTAAGGGCAAATGTTGTCTTTTCCTTCTCCAGAGAATGTATTATTGAATATTATGTCCCCTTTTTTACCACTTATGTGTTCTGGTCCTCTTGTTGTTATCCATATAATAAGGAATACAGTGTCCCCTCCTTGCTGCACATCTGCTCTGGGCCACTTGTCCTTCTCTAGTTAACGTACATTGAATACAGTATCACCTCAAAAAAATCAGGTGCTGGCTATTACCTTAAGACACATTCCCTTAGTCAGTTATGACTGAAGGAGACTATTATATCGTCTTCTTGCTTCACATGTGCTTTGGTCTTCTTTTCCTAATCCTGATATGTGATAATGAATGTAGTGTTCTGTCCTTGCTGCAATTGGTCTATCTTCCTTGATTCTTAGTCACTGGCTGTCATAGCAGTCAGCGCCATCATGTCTGGCAACAAACTGCCACCACTTTGCTTTGTCTGTGGCCATCCTTCCTCAGCTCTGTTTCATTCTTTGCATCTCGGCATACACAGTTCTCTGCCTAGTGGTTTTTGATCATCCTCTCATTTGCTTTCCTTCAGGGGTCTGTATCATAGCTTTTCTTTTGATGGCATAGGGATCTCTTCTGAAGATATAGCTAACTCAACACCAGTGTCTGCCTGCTGTGGTGGAGTATATGTCCTCTTGGTTACTTGGTTGAGACTACCAAAGGCTATTCTTGCTTTATTCGTTCTGTTGTTGATATCCTTGCTTGTTCCGCCATCTGTTGTTACTATGCATTCTAGGTATGCAAATGTCCTTGTCTGTTCTAGTTTCTGGTTCCTTATTGTTATTGGCTCAGGACTGCCTGCATTGAGTGTCATGACCTCTGTCTTCTTTAGATTAATGTTCAGACCAACCAGCTGGCTATACTTATTCAGTCTTTCTGTTTTTGTTCTTGGATGTGTTGATTTCTTCTTCTTCATTCATCCTCAGATGTTAACTTGAATAAGTTCAAAGAAAGCAGTGGTTAGCCTGAGGCTGTTGATATCTCCGTAGATTTTCTCCAGGAATGGCACTGGTGATGGTCAAATGTGTTTTCTGTTCCTCATATTTTGGGCATCTTTGAAGCAGATGTTCGGCAGTCATTTTATTGGTGCCACAGTAACACTCATCAGAAGTTCCTAGCTTTAATGTGTTGAATATATGGTATCTCAATCTGTTATGACCGTATGGTCTGAAGATTACCACTAGTTCATTTCTGCTGAGCTGGTAATATGGATCATTTTGTTAATGGCCTGGAGGCTCTGCTTCCCACTTGTGCCTGTATCTGCACTTGATGAAACTCTTTGCTTCCTCATAAGTTATGTTTGTGTCAAGTTGAGGTAGCTTTCCCCCTTTCTTTGTCAATCTGTCAGCCTCTTCATTTCCAGGGATGTTGCAGCAAGAAGGGATCCACTGTATCACGACTCTTTTCTATTGCTGACTTAGTCTGTGAAGTGTTACTCTTAGGTCATCCAATTCAGCATTACTTTGACTTTTCAGCATTGTAATTACTGACATCGCATCTGAGAAGATTGTCGAGGTATGGTGGCTTGCGTACCCTGATTACCCCCAGAGCTATGCCAGAGGGAGTTTTACTCCTGGAAGGTTCTACCAAGGTGGACAGGTTTGCGTGGGCAGGGGTCAGACTAAAGCAGACACCCTAATCCTCCAGGTTGGGGGTTTTAGCAAAGGGCTGACACCCCTGTCTATGTAAAAAAAAATTGAAGTTACGGAAACAACAACGAATAAACAAACTTTGCTGCGGGACGGACATCCGGAGTCTGAGGCTCGTATGACTGTCAGTGGTGAAAGCCGAAAGGAAGCCACTGACATGAGAATGGACATCCTGACAGCAAAACATGATACAAGAATAGGATATTGGAATGTCAGGACAATGAATGAGACGGGTAAACTAAAACAGGTCACGGCAGAAATGAGAAACTATAGGTTACACATTCTAGGGATAAGCGAGAGCAGATGGACAGGGGCAGGAAAGGTTAAAACAGCAACAGGAGAAACAGTACTTTACTCTGGAAGAGAGGATGGACAGCACAATGAAGGTGTAGCCATTATTCTACAGAAAGGAATAGAAAGGACATTACTGGAATGGAAACCCATCAACAACAGACTGATAAGATTAAGATTGAGAGGTAGATTCACCAATACTACAATAATACAATGCTACGCACCAATGAATGACAGCGATGAAGAGGTCAAGGATGAATTCTATCAACAACTGCAGAAAGAAATGGAAGACACACCTAGATATGATCTTATTATAGTAATGGGAGACCTCAATGCAAAAGCTGGTACACACAATACATATAATGAAAGAGTAATGGGGAAATGCGGCAGCGTAACAGCAAACAAAAATGGGGATAAATTAATATGTTTCTGTAGTATTAACAACCTGGTCATTGGAGGAATAGTTTTCCCACATAAAGAAATTCACAAATTAACATGGGAATCACCAAATGGTCAGGACAGAAAGCAGATAGACCACATCATGATTAATGGTAGATGGAGACATGCATTACAAGGTAAGAAGAGGTGCAGATGTGGGTAGTGATCACCATTTAGTAGTAGCAAAACTGAAAGTGAAACTAAGAAGGGCTGGACCAACTGTAACTACACAGAAAAGGTTTGACATCAGCAAATTAAAGGACCCCCTTACCAGGAAAGCTTTTGCGGCCGACATTAAGAAATGATATCAATTTGCCAAAAGTCAGGAAAAGACATTGACTGATGATACAGACCAGAAATTCAACACCATTTCAACAATATATAAGGAAAGCAGCAAATCATGCTTGGGATTCCAGGAAAGGAAGAAGCAAGACTGGATAACACCAGAAACATTAAACACCATAACACTGAGAAAGGAAATGAAAAGAAAGAAAACAGAAGCGAAGTCCCCCAGGTTAAAGAAACTATATAGCGAACAGTACAGTCAGCTGGACAAGGAAGTTAAACGCCAAACCCGAGCCAACAAAAGGAATTTCCTAGACGATCTTGCAAGACAGGCAGAAGAGGCAGCACTGAGAAATGAACAAAGCACAGTATAAAAAATAACTAAATTCATCAGCAGAAAACGAGGTGCAAACAATATTACATTAGTAAGAGATAAGCAAGGAAATCTCATCACGACAGCAGAGGAACAGGAAACAAGATGGGCAGAGCACATCAGAGAAACTCTGAACAAGGAACCACCAGAGACACAATTGAATGTTCCCGAGGCTGAAAACGATCTAGCTGTAAATACAGACATTCCACGAAAAGAAGAAATCATTACAGCAATCAAAGGGTTAAAGAACGGAAAAGCTCCTGGCCATGATAACTTAAATGCAGAGCTATTTAAGACAGACCTTGAGCTAGCAGCCTGAACTATTAGAACCACTATTTGCACAAGTCTGCAAAATGGGGACAACACCATCAGAGTGGAACACAGGAATAATTGTCAAATTGCCCAAGAAGGGAGATCTTGCAGACTGCAATAATTGGAGAGGAATCACTCTTCTC
Source organism: Oreohelix idahoensis (assembly GCA_024509875.1). Taxonomy (NCBI): domain Eukaryota; kingdom Metazoa; phylum Mollusca; class Gastropoda; order Stylommatophora; family Oreohelicidae; genus Oreohelix; species Oreohelix idahoensis. The sequence goes on from JAMPIV010007557.1 coordinate 194,768, forward strand.
TCAGTTCCCAGCAAAATACTAGGCAGGATAATTATACAGAGAATTTCAAAAGCAGTAGACCACAAACTGAGGAAAGAACAAGCAGGATTTAGAAAGAACAGAAGATGTGTAGATCATATATTCACTCTCAGGAACATTATAGAGCAGTGCTCAGAATGGCAAAGACAGCTGTACATTAATTTCGTTGATTTTGAAAAGGCTTTTGACAGCATACATAGGGACAGTTTATGGAAAATACTGAGGGCTTTTGGAATTCCAAGCTGCATAGTGTCAATCATAAAAAGCCTCTATGCCAACTTTACATGTAGTGTTGGGCAGAGCAACCTAACCTTTGAAGTGAAGACAGGAGTACGACAGGGATGCCCCTTATCAACCACTCTATTTTTAACAGTCATAGATTGGGTGATGCGCCAGAAAACAGAGGGCAGTCCAAGAGGAATAAGATGGACTACATTTTCTACATTGGAAAATCTGGAATATGCAGATGACATTGCACTACTAGCACATTCACATCAACACATCCAGGAAAAAACGGATAGACTTAATAAGTTTAGCCAGCAGGTGGGCTTGAACATCAATTTAAAGAAGTCAGAGGTCATGACGTTCAATGTGAGCAACCCTGAGCCCATATCAGTAAGGAATCAGCAACTGGTACAGACAGACACCTTCACATACCTAGGATGCATAGTAACACCAGACGGCAGGGCAGGCAAAGACATCAACATCAGAATGAATAAGGCAAGAACAGCCTTTTTTAGCCTAAACAACATCTGGAAGTCCTCTCAATACAGCACAAGCACAAAATTAAGATTATATCAGAGCTGTGTGCTTTCTGTGCTTCTCTATGGTGCGGAATGCTGGAGAGTTACAGAGAAGGAAATGTCAAAATTGTCCTCTTTTCACACAACATGCCTAAGAAAAATTCACCGAATCTTTTGGCCAAATACCATCACCAACCAAGATCTGCTTACTCGGAGCAAGCAACAGAACATGCACACCATCATAGCTGGCATACGCTGGAGCTGGGTTGGCCATGTCCTCAGAAGAGACCCCGATGCCATCACAAGAACAGCTATGCTTTGGACCCCTGAAGGAAAATGAAAGAGAAGCTGACCAAAAACAACCTGGCAGAGGACTGTGGAGGCTGAGATGCAAAGAATGAACCAGAGTTGGGGCACTGTACGAAGAATGGCCGCCGACCGAGCAAAGTGGAATCAATTTGTTGTTGTCCTACAAGACGCCACTAGGCGTGATGGCCACTGACTGCTTTGACGGTCAGCGACTAAGGATCAGAGAAGAAGATCTGAGAAGATAGCTACTGGTCTCTCTGAGCTTTCTTCTGTCATTAGAATTTCTGATGCAGTTTTTAGGGCCTCTGCCTCTGCTCTGAAGTTACTTGAAAACTTCCCTGTTACAACTTCTATCTTTTGTTTTGTGTGCCATTGCTTCAGTTCAGAAAGACTCCTCCACCCCCATCTTCTGTTGCATTAGTTGCTGATCCATCTCCTTATGCGTTGTCGTAGATTTTTGATAGGAATTTAAGACATAGATTGGTCCCTTCTAAATAGACTAGAACGGGTGATAGCTCAGTGAGAGGTAATGTAACGAAAATAGATTTTCATGAGTGAGATGGTGGGAACTAGTAGAGTCTGTCCCTGAAATCGAGAAGCTTCTCTCGTTCAGCCTATCTCTACAACAGAACTTAGTTAGTCAGACAGTCTACTAGAATATATATTAATATATATCACAACCACTCACATACACATGCACATAAGTGATGACAGTTAGACGCACAGACGTGAAAACTACATCAATGGAATAGGGATCTTTTTGGAACGAGCTGACCAACACACGTTAATAAAGTTTATGTAAATTTTATTTACCATAAAGAAACGTCACACATAGAAATAAATTTCGAATATCAATCAAGTACAGTAAAACATAAGTTAATGAATGAATTAAAGAGTTAGACTCATAGGTGTAATCCTCCCTCTCTCTGTTGAGACAAGATCCCGTTATGAAGAAAGTTATTAACCCCCAAAAGAGTCAAAGGTTTTTACGCTATGGTCTAGGATTTCCCTCTACAATAAAGAACAGAGTTTATACGTAAATCTATTCTGCAAGGGACAGCATTAGCAAACTTACACATAAAATACAAAGTTAGTACATGGGTTATAAAATGAAAGAATTATTCATCCTGAATTCTCTCGCTCTGACAAACTGTGATCACAAATCAGTCTCTCTCTTACCTAAATAGGTTCTCTTCACAACATCTGGAACAATTGTTAAGGTACACCCAGCCCATCCCAGGTTGGTTGTTTGGCGAATTAAGCTAATCAAAATGTTGGGAAATGCTTGATTCACTATTGTAAGTAGGATGCTGATAAATGTCACTTCAATTTTTGTCCAGGTAGTAAAATAATTAAGAGGTCTAATGTTCACAGTGTACAGTAGCTTGGAATCTTCAATCGTTAAATCGAGTGTCAGGTAAATAAATCTGTTCAGGATAAATCTTCTACACAACACAGTAGTCATTATTCAGGTAATGTCAATATTTGATTTTATCGCCACAACTGGCTGAATGTAAATAAACTTGGGACAATAAATCTGGGTATCTATGAGCCCAGTTACAATTTATTCTCAATAGTCTTCGGGTTGGTACTCTGTCTCGTTCTGAGTGTACACACAAGGCCAGACAAGTCACCTTGTAAACCCGATATTTATATCAGAATGTTCTTTTTGTAAAGTTATTCTCAGTTTCATATAGAAGCCGCTGGTAAGGTTTAGGGTTTGACCCAAATACTATATAAAGAGAAAAGATACAAATACTTAACATAATATAGTATATTCACAATCCTATCCTTACCCCGCGTAAAATATAATATATTATCCACTTCATTTATTTAACTTTAAAGTATAAACTACAAACTTGAAGCTAGTCTTATCGTTTAAAACTCCCGTGAAATAAATTCGAGTCATTTAAAAAAAATCAGTCATCATGAATTAGAAATACATACATATTTCGTCAATACTCATGATGAATCCTTGCATTTACTTAGTTGGTTAAAATATTCTCTGACTGGTTACTAGCTATTAATTAAAATTTATATTATAGCTGGAAGAGTTTAGCTAGAAATTATTATTTGTTCTGCTATCCACTGTAACCCAGTAAAACTTAGAGAAATATATATATATATCTTGAAGGACCTGTCTAGTAAATCACTCTGCACAGGAAAACTAGTAAATATAATTGACGATTTAACTAGTTAAATCACTCAAACTTCTAGTAGATATATTACCTTCGCACAAACTTCTAAGACTATTCTCCAACAAAAACTAAGAAACTCTACTCAATACGAGTGATTCTAGGATTGCAGCTAGATGTCTTCTGAATCTATGGAGTACTGGATAAATTTTAGTTAGAAGGCAGGGGTATATATATATCTCTGAAATTAAAGAAAAGTTATCTATAACCCGAAAAAACAAACTCTGCCAGATGTTAACACCTACGGTGAATTCTACATTCAGATTTGCAAATCAAAGATCTTCCTCACATTTCAAGCCGAAAACCAGAACCCTATTCATTCTTAGATCAGGCATCGGCAATTCGCTAATCAGTGCAAATTTTACACATCTCGCTGGTCTGGCCATTTCTAGCGAGCAGTGTTCTTAGATCTTGTGATTTGCCATGTTTAATTGCTTTCAGTGAACGGATTACAAGGGACAGTAATAGCAATTTTCTGCCCCTTTCTGCTCAAATAATCTGCTCTTAGATCACCGTCTGATCTCATTACAACGATCTTCGATCGCTGGTGTAAAATAATACAGCTCATGTTAGCTAATCGGTCTCTGGTAAACTCTCCTCAAAGGGAATAGCGAACAGCGATAAATTTAGGTGTGATAATTAGAAAAAGAAAAGACAGATCTATGAATAAGGAAGGTTTAAGTTAAAACAGGCATAGATGAAAACTTAGGTAAAAGACAAATGAAGATAAAGAAATAGATATATGAAATCAATTATTATAATCTGCCACATGCGTGGATCCAAGTGTTGCTTGGGTAATGTTTCTCTATATATTTTGTGGTTAGGACTCTCCTTTCTGTTTCATTTTGGCTGTTCTTTCTCTCAATACAGGAACATTTTCTGTCATTTCAGGGAAGCACTGTTGTTTCCAAATTGGTAGCTTGTATGTGGTACTTATGGGGGTAGCTGTTGGTATTGCATTTATGGGGTCTGCTCTCATCTTTGTCTCTACAAAGTTGCTTCACTTCAGTCTTCCCCTTCCAAGTCCATTTATTCTCTGGTAAATTAGGTGGTCTATCAACCTCCTGAATGTCTCGGGTTGTTGCTGGGCTCTGCTATCTCTTCTATCCTCCATAGGCTGGAGGTGAGTAATCTTTTCCAACTCTTTAATGGGTGTTAACTTCATGCCTCCTGTTATGATTCTCATTGCTTGGTTTTGGGTTCTGTTTATTTTGCCAGAGTTCAACTTAGCTGCTGTTGACCATGCTACAGTGCCATATTCTAAGACTGGTCTCACCCGCCAAGAATATAGCTTCTTTAGTACTCTCTCGTCAGCCCCCCCCCCCCATCACCCGCCCCCCCCCCCCCCCCCCCCCCCCCCCGCCCCCCCCCCCCCCAACCAGTGCCAGCAAGTGTTTTCATGATTGCCATTCTCTACCTTGTTGCTCTTGTCCTGTTTCTTTCAATCTGGGTTTTCCAAGTCAAGCGGCGATCAAAGGTAATGACTAGGTAGTTTGGGTTTTCATCCAGATGTAGATTTTTCCCATTTAGCACCAATTTGGAGATCTGTGGTTTGTTTGAGAGAGAAAACACTGTGTATGATGTTTTCCCTTCATTTATCTTTACTAGCCATGCCTTGGCCCACTCCTATAATGATAGGGCTTGCTGCATCCAAATGCTTGCCATAGTGATATATTCCTCTGAGATCCACAGGCTAAGTCCATTTGCAAAGGAAGCATTGTTGGTTATTCTTGGAATATTCTCTGATATGTCATTTATATATGCAAGGAACATTGTTGGTGACAGGACTCCCCCTTGGAACATCCTGCTCCAATACCATCTTCCTACTGGTCTGTCCTTGTAGCTGGACTCTGGCAGTTCTATTCTCAAGATAGTGGCTGATCCATTTGAATATTCTCCCAAACACTTCACTTCTTTGCAACTTGATTTTCAGTCCATCTTTCCACACTTTGCCAAATGCTTTTTCTAAATCCACCCAAACCACCAGTGTGTGTTTTTCTCTTGGAAAGCGTCCTCAATTTTCTGTGTTATACGAGGGCTGTCCGGAAAAGAACCGGCCATGTAATATAAATCAATAAACATTTTACATAGCACAATGATGGCTCAGTCCCCTTCAAAGTAGGCTCCTTGGGACATCACACAGTGCTCCCAGCATTTCTTCCACTTTTTAAAACACTCTGCAAAGGCTTTTTTTGGAAGCGCCATCAGTTGCGTCGTCATATTTTCTTTAATCTCATCGACGGTCTGAAATTTTCTACCTTTCAAACATGATTTCAATTTTGGAAAAAGCCAAAAGTCGCAGGGTGCCAAGTCCGGGCTACAGGGGGGATAAGTTACCTGGTTGATGTTATGTTTCATTAAAAATCTTTGCACTAGATGTGTGCATGGGCGGGTGTGTTGTCGTGATGAAGACGCCAATCACCAGTTGCCCACAACTGTGGTCGTTTTCATCGTACTGCATTTCTCAACCGACGGAGAACTTTGAGGTAGTACTCCTTATTAATTGTTTGGCCTGAAGGAGCGTACTCGCGACAGATAACACCTTCCCAATAAAAAAATACAGTCAACATGGTCTTGATCTTGCTACGGGTTTGCCGAGCCTTCTTCGGGCGTGGAGAACCAGGCGACTTCCACTTAGATGGCTGAGCCTTCATTTCTGGACCATAGCAGTAGATCCACGATTCATCTCCAGTTATGACTTTCTTCATGAAATCTGGGTTATTGGTAGCGGTTTGAAGCAAATCATTAGCAACTGTGGCACGAAGTTCCTTCTGCTCTGGTAGCAGAATCTGCGGAACAAATTTTGCCACGACACATCTCATACCCAGATCCTGGGTCACAATCTCAGACACAATAGTTTTTGGAATTCCCAGATCTTTTTCTAGTTCTCACACTGTCAGTCACCAATCTTTGTTGATTGCAGCCCGTACACGTTCAACATTTCCCAGTGTTCTCCTTGTTGCAGGCCTTCCAGAAATGGGATCTCATTCAACAGATTCTCGACCATCTTTGAAGCATTTGTGCCACACCTTTATTTGTGTAGCACTCATTGCATCATCTCCAAAAGCCTTCTGAATCATCATAATAGTTTCCGTGGAGGAATGTTGAAGCTTGATGCAAAATTTGATGCAGATTCTTTGCTCTACTCATTCAGCCATTTTGAATGCAACGACCATACAGTGCACGTGCTCACTAGACGGCTTTTAATGGTCGCACTAACTGGTGCAGCAATGTCAACATTGCACACGTATGTGCATAACAGGCCACTCTATTTGGCTGCCAAGTTACATCGATGTCGCGCAAACGGTTTTTCTAATATTAATTATGGCCGATTCTTTTCCGGACAGCCCTCGTATAAGTGATCTGATCTTCAGTAAATCTATGTTTTCTGAATCCTGCTTGCTGTGGGGCTAAGAGATGTTTTTCCTCCAGATGTCACATCAGTCAGGTATTTATTAAGCGCTCCATCAATTTTCCAACACAGCTAAGATAGGTCTGTAGGATGTGTTGATGTGAATGTGCGAGTAGTGCAATGTCATCTGCTTATTCCAGGTCATCCAGTGTAGAAAATGTTATCCATTTAAATCTTCTTGGACTGCCCTCTGTTGTCTGGCGCATCAACCACTCTATGACTGTCAAAATTAAAGTTGTTGATAAGCGGCATCCCTGTCATACTCCTGTCTTCACCTCAAAAGTTAGGTTGCTCAACCCAACACTGCATGTAAAGTTAGAGTAGAGGCTTTTTATAATGGAAACAATGCAGCTGGGAATTCCATTTGCCCTCAGTATTTTCTATAGGATGTCCCTGTGTGTGCTGTCAGAAGCCTTTTCAAAATCAACAAAGTTAATATATAGCTGTCTCTGCTAATCTGAGCACTGTAATGTTCCTGAGGACTGCCTTGTAATGCAACAGGTCTCCTCAATGTGTATCCTATCCATCACCAGCATCTTCTTCTCAACTCTTGTTCTACTGGCACTTGTTTGGTTCTTGTCATAAATTCCACATTTGTGACTTTGTCATACCATTTCAGTCCTTCTATTCTACGCAAGCACCTGCTTATAAAAAGTCTGTAGCTTTTTGGTTGTTTTTGTTACTCTTCATGTCTCAGCGCCATACAATAGGACTGACTTGACATTTAAGTTGAAGATTCTTATTCTACGCAAGCACCCATTTATGAAAGTCTGTAGCTTTTTGGTTGTTGTCTTTGTTGTTCTTCATGTTTCAGGGCCATACAGTAGAACTGACTTGACATTTGAGTTGAAGATTCTTATTTTCGTGTTGGACTTGATTTCTCTTGTTCTCCATATGTTTCCCTGGGCAATGAAAGCTCCTCTTGTTTTTTGTATTCTTAATTTTGATATCATTGTATGTCCCTCCAACTCTGTCTATATTACTGCCAAAATATGTGAACGATTCTACATCCTTTAGTAGTATTTCTTCAACATTGTTATCATTTCTTGCATTTATTCTCATAATCTTTTTTTTTCCCCCAGTGTATTTTCAGGTCCACTTGTTGTGACCTCTCATCGAGAATTTTCATTTTCTCTTGCATCTGATAAGGTTATGGGACTGAAGAGCCAGGTCATCTGCAAAATCCAGATCATCAAGCTGTTTAGTCAGATTCCAATTGATTCCATTTCTGTTGTGTGATGTTGATGTTTTCATAACCCAATCTACTGCAAGTAAGAAAAGAAATTGAGACAAGAGGCAACCCTGTCTCACTCCTGTACTAATCCTAAACGGTTCATGAAGAACTCTGCATGTCATGTCTTCATAGGTCTTCCTTATTAAGTTAATGATCTTTATGGGAACTCCATAATGCCTCATCAATTTCCAAAGTGATTCTCTGTCTACACTGTCAAATGCCTTTTCATAATCCACGAATCCAATGTATAGCAGTGAGTTCCATTTCAGACTTTGTTCAGCTATTATTCTAAATGTGGCTGTCTGGTCTGTACAGGATCTGTTTGTCGAAAACCTGCTTGTTCATTTCTCAGTTGCTTGTCTATGGACTCTTTTAATCTCTCAAGGATGATTCTGTCTAATACTCTTCCTGGCACAGAGTAACATTATTCCCCTATAATTTGTGCACTGTTGTAAAATTCTTTGGCAACTTGACCAGATAACCTTCCTTCCATTCTGCTGGTATTTCCTCTCTCTCCCAGACTTTGCCAAGTAGTTTGTATAATATCTCTGTAGAGGAATAAATATATGTTTTGATAGCCTCTGCTGGAATTCCATCTGGACCAGCTGTTTTTCCATCTTTCAGAAGCTTTATGGCTTTCTTTATTTCTTCTCTACTTGATCATTCACAGCTGATTTGTAGCTTCCTTTCTGTTGCTTTTCATGCTCCTCATGGATGATTTTATCAAGGCATGTAAGGAGAGAACAAGAAAGTATTCAGTGGGGTACTGGAAGATGACACAGATCTGTATTTCAGAGCTGGCATTTGCTGATGATGTTGCCCTGATTGCTAAATCAGAGGCACATCTCCAATCCAACCTGCAAGTCTGGAAGGAAGAGCTGGAGAAAAGAGGGATGGTCATAAGCAGCTCTAAAACAAAATCCAAACATGCCACGCCTCTGAGATGAAAAACGTGTACACAAAATCCAAAACCCTGTACAAAGACCCACAAAACCTGTACAAAGACTGAAAAATAACATCAAAAGAGTTAATTCGTGTAAAAATATTTTCAATTACAGTAAATAATAATAATAATAAATTCTTTAAGCACCAAACACGGCGCATAAGGCAGAAACCAGTGCTCTCCAGGTTGTACGTTGTGACGCCACTCCTCTTAGCTCTTGCACATTGTTTAATCCCAACGTTCTTCCTTCTCTTATTATTGTTCTTCTGAGTGTTTCTTTTGGTCTTCCTTTTTTCCTCTTACCCTCAGGAACCCAAGTGAGTGCCTGCAATGGTATTCTGTTGTTTTGCATTCGTAGGACATGACCGATATATGACCATCGTCTTTTCCTTATATAGTTGGAGACATATTTCTGCCTAGAGTCTTCTCTTATTTGTCGATTAGTCTTGAATTCTTTCCAACTGATGTTCATGAGTTTTCTAAGACATTTGTTCTCGAATGTATTCAGCTTGTTCTCCAGTGATTTTGTTATTTTCCAACTCTCACAGCCATACGTTAACACTGAGATAACATTTGAATTAAACAGACGAAGCTTGGTATGTATATTCAATGATTGTAATTTCCAAATGTTAGATAATCTATTGAAGGCGCTAGCTCTGTCATGTTCACTGTCGAGCCTGGTTCTGTTTTGATAACAATCGCTTGTTTTACGATAGTGACTTGTTAATTCTCTGATCAACCCTCCTATCCAACCGACCGATTCAAGAGTTTCGAGGTCGGTTATTGGAAAATATCTACACCACTAGATACTCTGCATTATAAATGAGGCACAGGGACTTTGCCTTTTAAACCAGGTCTTCGCTTATTTTAAAACCCAAACAATAAATGTCTGAGTTTATTTTACACTGTAAAAATAATGTGATGGTGTCATCATTTAGTCTATTTCTGTGCTTAATTATCACTAACAGACTGGGAAATCCTGTGTTCAATATGACCTAATAAAAGAACTATGAGACACAGTAATAAGGGGAATGGGTTAGAAAACCTGTACAGAAATTGTGTACAGGGTGTACACATCTGAAAACGCAAACACCTTGTACAAATTATGAGTAAACCATAGCATGTGGCATGTATGGAAAATCCATGGTGATATCACTAGAAGAAAGAAGACATCAGATTAAGTTGGGAGAACAGGTCCTAGAGCTGGTCGACCACATTAAATACCTCTGAGCTATTATAGACTAAAAAGGGAGACATCAAAGAGTTGGCCACTCGAAAAGCAGCAGCTGGGAGACTTTTTCAGGCTGTAAATTGAGGATTCCTCAGCAAGAGAGAGGTTGGTAAGAAAATGAAGATGGCTGTATACTGGTCCACCTATGTCCCAGTCTTGATATATGGATGCGAGTCATGGGCAATGATTAAAACCCACAAAAGCCAGATCGAAACCTCAGAAATGAGGTATCTGAGGAAGGTGGTTGAAGTAACAAGAAGAGACATGGTTCGCAACCAGGCCTAAAATCCCACCCCCTGCAGACCCAAGTAGAACAGTCCCAACTAAGATGGTTTGGCCATGTCTGCAGAATGGGAGAAGATCGGCTACCATGACAAGCATGGGAAACAAAGAGCCAGGGATCCAGACCCCCAGGAAAACCCAGAGTCTGCTGGGAGGACAGCATTAGACAATCTTTGAAGGACCGAGGACTAAAATGGAACCAGGCCAGGAGGAAGATGGCCAATAGGATAGTCTGGTACTTTCTTTTCCAAACCTCTACACCTGACGGTAGAAGGGGAACGACTAAGTAAGTAAGTAAGTAAGAAGCTTTATGGCTTTCTTTATTTCTTCTCTACTTGATCGTTCACATCTGATTAGTAGTTCCTCTTCTGCTGGCTGGATGTCTGGGGGATTAGTTGGAGATGGTCTATTGAGAAGTTCCTCAGAATGTTCTTTCCATCTCTTCATTTGTTCTTGTATATTACTAAGCAGTTTTCCATTCTTATCTTTTATGTTGTTGTTGTTGTTTTCGTCTACTATGTTGCTGTAATACCCTGTTCAACCTGAAAGTTGGTTATAATTGGGGTATATTGTGTGTTTACTTTCTTCGGTGCTAGCCTGTTGTTAGTCCTGAAAAGGACTGGTCCTAAAAAGGACCACTAGCTGCCTGTCAGGATACCTCTTTGCTCTTGTCCATTCGGGGTGTCGTGGCGTGTTCATGGTGTACATTTGCTGTTTTCCTATCTGGCTTGTTAGGTTTTGTGAGTTTTTGCCCTCCTCGTTTCTGCTTCTTGTGTCTTCCTTTCCTCCTGTATCAGGGAAAGCGCTTTTTCTATGATTGTTGGGAGTAGCTCTTCTAGCGTTTCCTCGATGACTTCTTCGTTTGATTGGTCGTTCGTTTTAGTGTCTTTTGTGTTTGATATAATTTCTTCAATGGTCATTCTTTCTGCCTCTATTCTTTTCAGTAGTTGTTCGTTTCCATCTTTCAGTTCTATCAGTTTCCTGACATCTTCTTCTACCTGTTGCTGAATTCTTTTCATGTCTTGGTGTATTATTTTCATGTCGTTTATGAATTGTTGTTGTTTCGCGCTTTCCGAGCTGTCATGTATTTCTTCACATCTGTCAGTTGAGGTTCTGTTTTTGTGTGGCTGGCGGTTTTCTCTCTCCTTTCGCATATCTTTTATGAGGCCATTTGCTTGCTTATATTTCCCTGTTAGCTTCTGTGTGTTGTTGTACAAGTCCCTCATATTTCAATTGGCTGCAGCTTCCTCTGCTTCCCTGCCAAATATTCAATATACTTCTTCTTGTCTCTTTTGATACTTCTTCTTACTTCTTTGTTTGCTTCTGTGTACACTACATGAGCCTTGGCTTTGGAACTTCTGGTTTTGCTTCTGTTTAAATCTGCTTTCTTATTTTTCCTGTCTTCTATCTTGGTAATGGTTTCTGTTGTTATCCATGCATTGTGCTGATGTTGTCTTTTTCTGACTACTTCTTCACATGTCTCGTTCCATATATTTTTTATTTGTTGCCAGTGCTGTTCCTTATCTGCTTCATCTTCCAGCAGTTGGAGTACTTGGTATTTGTTGGATACTGTGATTGAAAATTGTTCTTATTTCCTGATTTCTTAGATATCCCACATTGTACTGTTGTCTATAGCTATTTACTGTTGTAAATTTCTTGAGTTTTAATTTTGTTTTAGCCAACAGAAGATGGTGGTCTGATACAACATCTGCTCCTCTACATACTTTTACATCATGCAACGATGACCTAAACTTCTTACTTATGCATATGTGATCAGTCTGATTCTCAGTTCTGTGGTCTGCTGATATCCATGTTGCTTTATGTATTCTTTTATGTGGAAATATGATTCCTCCTATAGCTAGTTGATCTGAAGCACAGAAGTTAGCTAATAGTTCCCCATTCTCGTTCATCATACCTAATCCATGCTGTCCCATGATTTCTTCAAAGCCAGTGTTGTCTGTTCCTGTTTTTGCATTTTGGCCACCCATCACAATTGTGATGTCCTTTCTTTTCTTTTTGCCCAAGACATTTTGTAGTCTGGTGTAAAAGTGTTCTTTCTCAGATTCTTCTGTATCATTTGTTGGTGCATAACACTGGATGATGTTTATATTTACTTTTTTTTGGCTGGTTTAAACCTTGCTGTTATAATTCAGGGTCCCATTGCTTCCCATTCTATTTGCCATCTGTGCTTCTTCTACACAGCATTACAGTAGGTACCACAAAGTGCTCGCTTCGAGCTGTTGAAAACGGACGAAAATGGAGAAAACTGAGGGAAATTCGTCAAGTTTAAGTCATCACTGTCCCTTTGCTATTTCGCAGATTGTAATAAAATTTATATCACGATACTCTTTATCTTCTTCTCTTTTGAAGTGTATTAATCTAAAAAAAATAAAAGCTATTGAAGTATTTTTTTACTAATAAAAACAATTAGCAACGTTACGCGTAGTTTTCCCTGGCGCGCTACGGACTCCAAACCTTTTCGTCTCACCCCGCTTCATTCAAATGAGGGTCGCTTGACCGCCAAACCACTAATTTGCACACTGTTTTCACAACTTTTAGGGGGAAACGTGTATCTTTAGTTTCATATATTGCAAACTGTAGAAAACAAAGTGTAAAACGTTGATATCTCGAAGTGAAGTTGAAATTTTACAGAATTTGACATTTTAAATGGTGTTATAAATCTTTGCAAGGTTTGAGAAGATTTGGGAGCTATTTTTCTTTATTCGTGTGAAATTTTAAAGACTTCTGATATTTGGCGGTCGAGCTAATTGACTTTGAGTAAGTTCTGTATCGCTCAGGTTAGGCCTAGAAATTTTAGTGAAGGATGCAGAGCGAGGCTGTTCCATGGGCCGTGATAACTCCCGATGTCGATCAAGATCGGGACACCACTTATATTGGCTCTTGTTCCAACATCATCACATCTTCTGATTTGAGGTTGACTATACGTAAGTATATCACTTATTAACAATGTTTTGAACTTCAAATGTAAAATTTACAATAGTTTTAATATTATTTAGCAATTTAACATGATTGCACAGTTTGTGTAACAGCGTGGATTGAATGTGTTATCACCAGTTCAGACATTCGCACATCAATCTAATTTTTTCAAGAGCTTGAAAAGTTAAGAAAGTTACCAATTTGAATACAAAATGCATGTTTTGATTAATTGGTAATTAAATGAAGGTTTCTTTTGCAACATAATAGGGTGAATTATGATCTCAAAAGCGAATGATATCGCAAGGCCCAATGCCAATGGATGACATATTGAGTCAAGGCTAGGAAGCCGGAAAATTCCATAACTAAAGTAGCTGACGGTGTACTGAAATGTCTGGACTAGCAGGCACTAGTTGATAGTCTTACCTCAAACATAAATATATATAAACAGCTTTCATGAAGTACACTTTAAATAGTTCAGACACATATATTCATGTTAATTAAAATACATCTTACTTTAAGCTGGCTGTGCACTTTTTAAGTTTTAAGGTTAGTCCTGATTTTCAATACAATATATATATATATATATATATATATATATATATATATATATATATATATATATATATATATATATATATATATATATATATATATATATAATAGTACATGTAATGCTCTATACATGTAAAGAAAATTTTACTTCTGGAATTTTACTGTTGCAGATGACTCATACTTCGATGGTATAAAAAACCATTTTTTTAATGACTGGGAAGGGCCGCCGTCCAAAGGTGCCAGCTGTCACACTGTCAAACAAGGTCCTTGCACAACTTTATTATCTGAAGGAGGATGGGAATGCAACATGGCTTGAGGTAGTCTGCTTGTTTTTTTTGTGTTCATAAAGCTACAGACCACAAAGTAACACACTACAAACAGATAAAAAGTGAAATGGAGAAGAGGGAGGAGCAGATAGAATAAAAGTAGAGAATGCAAGAGTGACGACGAAGAACCCAAATAAGTGTGAATAAGTTTATAAGATGATTAGGAAACATGAATGAATTCATTATTTTTTGTATGTCCACATGTTCAAACCTTTGAACCCAGGTAGACTAATGTTCATACTCATCATCTATCCATCCATCAGGTGACTGCATGGTTCCTCAAGCTTTTTCCAGCGCAACCTGTCACTAAGAGAAGGCTGAAGCACCGAGTGCTGAAAGTCCTGCAAACTGCACAGCATTTTCTAACTGGCGGCGATGATCATGAGCTGCAACAGTATTTAGCAAATGATGTATATTTTGACGAGCTTCCTGAGCTACTCTCATCAATCAACTTGACTAGGAAAAACCTTTTGTCCAGTCCTGCTGACAACGAACCACCCCTTGACTTTGTGATGACCAGCACTTGATAATTTCAGAAGTAGGGAGGGCCTTACAAATACATTTCTATATTCCTGGGTGCAAAGACTCTTGAATAGAACATTTACCAATGCACAGATAAGAGCACTAAGACAAAAAGTGTCAAGTTCTTGTAAAAAAATTAAGGATATGAAAAAGAAGAACATCAATATCAAAGACTTTTTGAGTCAACCAGCTTTTGAAGCTATGACTGTGCTACCATTACTACCAAGAGAACAGGAAAACAAAGAAACATCCTGTACCTGTAGTGGCAAATGTGAAACTGTCCAGAGTGGCATTTCCAAATTAAAGCAAAACCTCAAGAAAGCTCAAGAGGTGATTGAGAAACAAAGAGGGCCATTCAGTGGACACATTGATGAAGCTGTTAAAAAAAATCCTTGATACTTGTCCGATTACAAATCTCATTGGAGAGAGAATGTTTGGTGATTTTGACTTTGACATTCACAAGCGAAGAAATGCATCCACACATCTCCGTTTGACATTAAATATGTGGAAACACAACAAAACAGTGTTGTGGTTGAAGAAGCAGAGTTTTGTAAAAACTCGTAAATTGCTTGCTGCGGCAAGAAAACATAGACTGGAATGGAAGACACGGAGTAAAGAGTCAGAGAGGACAGTCAAAGAAAAAATTAAACAGCGAATAACTGACAACAGTAGGAAGAAAAAAGAGAAAGCTATTAAAAATGCAGAGAAGAAGTTAGAGTTATATAACACAATCATAAGCCAAGGGGGTCTTTGCACCACAAAGGAGGATGTAGATAAAATTTTTAAAGGACAAAATGCCCTTAGAAATCTTAAGGCTCAGTTAAGATACAGAAAATTAATATTGAATAAGGACATTAAACTATCAGGAAATATCAAAGAATTGTATTTATGACTTCTGAAGCATTTAGGTTTTGAGGCTTCATTGCCCCCTCGCAGGGAAAGAGTGCACCATGATCATTCTCCTCCAGGTTAAAAATGTCTTTTTAAATGCTAATAACCAGTTGTTTTAAAAAAATGTAGCGTTTAGATGTTGTTAATTATTGTTTAGATGTTGTTAATTATTGCCTACACATTTTTTTTAAATGAAATATGGACAGTATCTTCAAAAAAAAAATTTTTCTTCATTTTCACATTTTTTTCTTCCCCTGCGACAAATTGGCCTCTGGACACATTTTAAAAAATTATACAAGAACAAATAGATGTTTAAATCCTGTGAAAAAAATTGAGATATATGTGTGTAGTATGCAGATTAATATGTACAAATTTAAAGCTTGTACCTTTTATACTTTTTGAAATATGATGTTGTAAATATTGACTTTCATTCAACCAATGTTTTCTTTTGGTAATGTGTTTTGCAGATTTGAAATTTTTGGTCTCAAATATATTGATAATTTTTCATGATGTAGCCCTATAGTTTTCTTTGTGTGATCAGTATATTCCAGACTATATGCTGTTTGTCAGAGAAAGTTGTAAGATTATATTTAAGAAGACGGCAGTGTTCTGAAGTTGGTGTGATATAACGTTTTCAATGTTGCGAAGTCCCCACATTTTTTAAAATGCTATAACTTTTTTATTTGTTGTCCTATTTTAAAAAATAAAGTACCAAATTTCATGATTTACCAAGGGCTTCAAAACTACATTGTTTTCTCTGGTGTTTCTGTGCAAACAAAAATCACTTTGTGGTACCTAATTACAGCCACCCCATCACCGTGGTGGGCTCTTTCTTCCTCGTGCCCTGAGGACAACACCATTTCTGCTGTGATCAATCTCCTCCTCTCTATACCCTTCCACCGTGTCTCGTAGAGACCCAGGATATTAATCCTGTAATTTGACATTTCTGCTGCTACTTGTGCAGTTTTCCCTTGTTCACATAGAGTGCAAGCATTCCAGGTGCCAATCCTGGAGATTTTCCTAGATGAAAAGAGGTTAGTCGGTAACCCAGCCTCCTTTCAGCTTTCTCTGGGCTGCTTCATGTGCCTCCTTTCCAGAGGACCTTCTTCTGTCTTGGGCGGCTGAGTTGATTTATATTCTGTATTTGTCTTGTCCATGTTTGTTGAAGTTTTTTGGTAAACATTTTTTTACGGATGGGGTAACCAGCCCCATGCCCAACCCTCCTTAGTCGCTTTTTACAACATTGCAATGATTGGGTACAGTGTTACTATTCTTTGCTCCCCTTTCAGACCCCGGCAACACACGAGAGAACCCTTTGATAGCTATGATGATTTCTTCTCTTCGTGGAATATCACAGGGTTCGTAGCGACCTGGAAAAACCTTGAAAAACCTGGAAAATGAAAAAAAAAATTCCAGGCCTTGAAAAGCCTGGAAAAATGGCTAAAAGCCTTGAATTTTCCGCATCGGACCTTGAAAAATAATACGAAATCGAAAGTTCGTTAATTTGTGTCCATTTTTTGGTTATTGATGGTATTTTTCGCAACAACAGACGCGACGAGTCTAAAAATAAATCTGCGCTTATGCCATTAACGCAAAGCGCCGAAAACTTATGGAAATGGAAGTTCGAAAAGGGAAGTAAAAATTGTAAAGTTACCATGACAATTTTTACTTCCCTTTGCGCAAAGTTACCGTACAATTTTTACTTCCCTTTGCGCATTAAATCATTTCCAGAAGTTTTCGGCGCTTTGCGTTAACGACGTAAACGCAGATTTATTTTTAGCACTCGTCGTAAGTAATAAATTCATTTATCTCATTTATAAAATCTATTTAAATAAGTCCAGTTTATAGATAGACCTACTGTACTTGCGTCTGTATTTACAATGTAGGCCTTTTTACAGTTTAATTTTTAACCATGGCCAAAATTAGCCTATAAGCAAGCATTTGAACGAAATTTCTTGGTTTACCTCTGCATACGGGAATATATTTGACACAGTTTAAGATGGTCAGGAATAGAAATTGATGGCGATTCCATATCCTATAGCCTACCCTGTTATCAGACCCATGTCCCACTGTTTATTTCACCACATTTTTTGGAAATAAATATATTTTGAATGCTTTTTTATTATATTTATGATGAAAAGACTTATCCCGTTCTACCTCTGAAGGGTTATAGGCTAATTAGGATAGGCCTAGGCCTACTTGTTTTCAATTTCAGATAACATGAATAACCGCTGATACAAGAAAGTGGCATCACATTTGTCAAATGACTGTAATTAGGATAAATGAAAATCAGCAATTTTGTGGATAGGCCTATGTTATTTAAAATTTAAAAAAAAATTAAATTTTTTAAAAATCGAAACAAACAAACGAAACAAAACCCAACAAAAATTGTAAAGGGGAGGGGGGGATGGGGGGGGGGGGGGTGTAAAGGTCTCCAGTTATCATAAGCGAAGAAAAAAAAACAACTCAAATTGAAAAAGACAAATCGTCCTGTGTTTTGAGCGACAGAAGATAAGGCATGCCGTCAGTCACCTGGCATGATACGAAAAGATTTAACCTTATATCCACTGTTCACTCAAATGATAATATAAACAAGACAGTTAGAAAGACAAATTCTTTAGGGCAGAACAATTCAGAAGCCAGTGCTTGCAGAAAAATACAGCAAAAGTATGTGAGGTGTGGAAACTTCAGCCAACTAGGTGCAAGCTACCCCTACCCACACAGATCCTATTTTTATATTATTTCTTAGTTGAAACTGCCCTGGTCAATGGGCACATAACCTACAACACTGCCAACTCTACAAAAAAAAAAGATCAAAGCGAAGATCAGGATGTCAGTATGACTCTTATTGAACCTGCTATTCTTCAACGCAATGTGACACCTTGAAAACCACAGGTCACAACAACATGACTTACTGAGCACCACTTCATTGATAAATATGAAAGGGCAAGGTACAAACCAGACTGTAAAGTGTGTAAGGCTGCAGGGAACAGAAGCCAGACTTGCATGTACTGCCCAGATTACAATGTACCTCTATGCTTGATACCCTGCTTCAAGTTATATTACACAGTCAAGGATTATCAACGTGGATCGTTGACAAAGACTCTTGCAGAGGTTTACAGCTACAACTTCAACCCCAGTTAATGAAAAAAGCAGCTCAGACTCCAACTAGAGGTACTTAACTACTCAAACATTTACAAACGCTCATTGTCAGATGCCACAGACGCAGAATACATTCAAAAAAGACAAACACGAAAAATAGTTTTTTTTAAACATTTTATTCCAATTTTATTAGCCTTTTATGTTGATATACGTGGTTAATCGTTGAATCAATACGTCAATCAAGCTTATTTTATTCATTACCATCCATGTCACTAACATTTTATTGCGCTGATGTTGAACAAATTCACTAAAAACTTGGAAAAGATGTGTGTTTTTCAATCTTTTATGAATTTAAAAAAAAAAAAAAGTTCTTTTTAAAGAAATCTGCAAACACCCTTGGTAATGGGAGACGGTAATGCTCCGGATTGCTGATCAGCAAAGTGATAATTATATCTGAGAAAATTAGATGAGGAAAATATTAGAGTTTCCCATCCTTGAAAATCACGTGCTGGACCTGGAAAAACCTGGAAAAAGCCTGGAAAATGCTTGAAGAAATTTGCTATGAACCCAGATATCAGTATTTATGTCTACGTCACTTTCAGCCTCAAGAACATTCATCTGCATCTCTGGTGGTTCCTTATTCAGTGTTTCTCTGAAGTGCTCTGCCCATCTTTTTTCCTGCCCTTGTGCTGTAGTGACGAGATTTCCTTGCTTGTCTTTTACTAACGTAATATTGTTTGCACCTCATTTTCTGCTGATTGTTTTAGTTATTTTGCAAACTGTGCTTTGTTCATCTCTTAGTACTGCCTCTTCTGCATGTCTTGCAAGATCATCCAGCAATTTCCTTTTGTTGGCTCGAGTTTGACATTTTACTTCTTGTCCAGCTGACTGTACTGTTCACTGTGTATTTCTTTTAACCTGGAAGACTTTGCTTCTATTTTCTTTATTTTATTTCTTTTCTCATCCCTTTGATGTTTAACGTTTCTGGTGTTATCCAATCTTGTCTTTTTTTCTTCTTGGAATCCCAAGCATGATTTGCTGCTTTCCTTGACTAAACTTGCTTACCAAGACTGTCAGAATTTCTCACTCTAGTAATAATAATAAGCAGGCAAGCTGGTGTTAAGTCTGCTACCTTCTGCCGGCAGAAATTTTTAGTACTGAAGCAATGAGTCACAACCGTAGTCTGCATATGCAGGGGGATTTGGGGTTGCAGGTGTTCCAGGCGAGCTCTAACATCGGCAAAGAGAATGCCAAAATATCGTAAAAATTACTTGGAGAATTCGCTAGGAGACATGCTACAAAAGAATTAAGCATAACAGGGAAGAGAGCATTATGCACGAGGGTATCAGACTTTCTTGGCCATCAAAGTACAGGGAACTCTTTGTGCCCGTCAACTCACAGCATAGGTGTCCCGGGCATGTCACTCCCTCACCACTCTGCCACGTAACATGACGAAACTATCCAGGAATAATTTCTCATGTTTTCTGGCAAAATAAAGAAATACACCGCCATTGTGCGGTGTAAAAATTCTGTCTGCTTTCACGTGGAAGGCAAGAACTTTCCCTGGTGTCAAAGACTCGCAGCCTTTTTGCCGCTAAATCTCAAACTGAGTGTCGGGCTTCTGATTCGTGGTCAAAAGAGCTCTAAAGAAGGATGCCGCAGTCCCAGATGATCTGTCCCGGATGCGTCCCTTATCTCCTACCAACATTAAAGAAACAGGGGAGTGAACCTATCAGATTCAAGAATGTCAAGTCAATTAACCCGCTTATATCTACAGAAACGAAAAGAAGTGAAATGGGCATGTTAAAAATTAGAAAGAAATTTGTACAGTCTTAGTGCTCAGAATTTATAACCCATTTTGTCACAGGAATGCACCCCTGAGGTGACAGCCCTCCGCTGTTTATTTTCCTGGTGCACCTTTTGACATTTTCTTCTCTCTTTTGCTTGTTGTGTGAGCTTCTTTTTGCTCAATCTGAGGTGGCACTGTAAATAGCATTGCCACTTGGTGCGATCGGCAGCTTCATCTCCCACGTTGCTGGATTTATGTCCAGTGCCCTCATGTCTCTCTTTCACACATCTGTGAATATCAGCTGCAGTCTCCCAAATGTTCTTTTGCCATCTGCTAGTTGTCCGTAGAAGATATCTTTCGGGATGCGACCATCTTCCATGCAGCCCCGTCGAGAAACATTTTTTGTTTGGCAAAACAGACTGTTATTTATTTCAAATTACAATTCAATATGCAGCTGAAGGATGTACGAAGGATGGCCACCGACCGAGCAAAGTGGAATCAATTTGTTGTTGCCCTACAAGACGCCACTAGGTGTGATGGCCACTGACTGCTTTGATGGTCGGCGGCTAAGGATCAAAGAAAGAAGATGCAGCTGAAGAAAAATGTCATTGACATCTTCCACGATTGTTACCAGTTCTTGCACTGATCCTGATGTTCTAGTATTGCTTACTAAAGATTTCAACACGTTTTCGAGCAATATCAAGTTAGAAACTTATCTAGAGGTTGTCTGTTGGAGAAGACAATGGCAATCTGTCATTTTGATGTTGTACTGACCACTGAAGAAGATCTCTACTCCTCTTGCTGAAACTGGAAGAGCCTATTGCCAATCAGAGTGAGGACGTTCTGAAGACGTGGTCCTTCATTTTGGAGATGAAAAAAGCTAAGTTGTCTATTGTTATTCATCATTTCATTGCAACAGTACACTTAGGGTAGAGCCTTTTATTTTCTTTCCATTGCATGTTACATGTCATTTTATGTTCATCACGGGTTTGGTGGTGTGGCAACCTTTTTTCCATAATTTTCCGCTATGGCTAGGATCTGGAAATTAGGGTTTCTGTGTAATATTTTTGTAGTGAAACCCAGCTCACAATGCTGCAGACTTACTATGCATCTCACTACAAAAGAATTACTATGCATCTGTTTAGCAGTGACGTCATGTCCCCATTGTAACTTATATGTGTCTCTTTTGACTAGTTTTTTCTGCATTTCATGTTTGTCTCTTGTTGGTCTTCACTGACTCTTCCTTATTTCTATACGTAATTATTTGTCGTCTTTCGTCTTGGTGCAGTTTTTTTCGTAGGAGTAAGCTTTGTTCAATTTTATACACTTTTGATCCTTTGTTTACCTTTAATATTGACTTGATTTACTTTTTTCTACTGTCTTGATAGTCATATTTGTCTATACCCGTTTGTCACTTGTTGGCTCCATAATTTTGTGTTAATACTTGAATACATATGTTTGTGAACATTGACACTTTGGTGAAACCGGCATTGGTGCTGTTCATAACTCAGTTTTCATTCCTATAAGGTCTAGTCTAAGTAAGTTATGCATTACCTTACATCATGTCTTCCCTGGAACACTTTATCCGTCAAGGTATGGAGCTAGGGTTAAAAGTGCCAGGTCTTCAAAAATCTGTCATGGGACATTTATAAGGAAGAAGAAAATAGATTACGTGATACTATTATAGAAGATGAATGGTAGGAAAGAGAAGAGGAGGAGTTATTGGAGATTATTGCAAGTCGAGAAAAAGCAATAAGTGAATTAGACAAAGAGGTGAGATTGCTAAAATCTCGGGCCAATGATAATGGTTCTAGATTGAGAACATTGGAATTGGAGTTTGCCAGTTCAGAAGCTTCACTAGAATCTACCATGAATAAAAATAAAGTTTTAGAATCTGAGATTAAAGACCTTACATTAAAGATTTCACAAGATAATGCCGCAGCCTACCAAAGAAAACTTCATGCACAGAGCATTCACATTCAGGCATTGTTCTCTGAAATTATTTGATCAGTCAAATGTAGCTTTAAAGCTAGAAAGTCATACACAAAATGTTTGAGAATTCAGGAGCTTATGTCAGAGGTTGCTCGATTACAACCACACGTGTTGGTGGAAGAAATTAAAGAAAATGGCCAGACAAAGGATAAGAAGGAGAGAAGAAAAAAAAATGGAAAAGAGATTACAAAGAGAAACTCAGTCTCATGTTGCTCAACTTCAAGACTTGAAATTGGAAGTGACTCATTTGAGATCAATCACTCATGACAAGGAGGTGGTCACTCAGGACAAGGAAATGGTAGCACGGGTTGATGATCATTCATATGTTCACTTCAAAAGTAAGTATGAGGAAAAATTGGCTACATCAGAGTCATTACTGCAGAATGAAGTAAGAGTGAACTTGAAAAAGTAAATGTCAAGCAAGGTGAGGAAATCTCACCGCTAAGGTGTGAAATTGCGATATTACGTAGAAGAGTCAATGGTTTATTGGATATTGTTTTAAAGCTTAATATTCTGTTACACAGGGATGATGACATTATTTCTATACCATGTGCTAATAACCCAAACGAGTATGTTGCAGCGTCTGCACAACAAGACAATAATGCTGTACAACATGTCAGGAGTACCAGGAGTGATTTTGATGTGTCAGCACACCCCGTAAAAGTAACGTTACCATTTAGAGGCATGTACAACTTCCCTCGGCATCACTCTTCCACCGCTAATTCTGGTAGTAGTAAGGTTGTGACGAACCACCAAACAGGCAAATCTATGCCCTTTAAGGAAAATGTGTTTAAGGAATGACTGGTTCCCCGTGAATCATGTCGTGGAGAAGGCAGACCAATTTCACAAGTATGACACTAATTTAACTGATACAAGTCGTATTGGTGCACACCATGTTGGTGAACTGGGTGACCAAACTTTATCAATAAGATTGTTAAGAATGATCTTGTTAAACCATATGAGCAGCCTCTTAAAAAACAACCTTGCTCAAAACCTACAGGTTCAAATACATCTCAAAGACATATTAATCATACTGTTAAGGATAGATTTGGGGTAATATGTTGTAGCATGTTATTACACGCTAGCACATGTCCATTTTATTTGAGGAATTGTGTTCGACTGTAGACAAACTACTTTTTGCATGAAGCATTCACCCATGGTGAGCGACAGTCACTAGT
Organism: Oreohelix idahoensis; assembly: GCA_024509875.1. Lineage (NCBI taxonomy): Eukaryota > Metazoa > Mollusca > Gastropoda > Stylommatophora > Oreohelicidae > Oreohelix > Oreohelix idahoensis. The sequence goes on from JAMPIV010007557.1 coordinate 218,424, forward strand.
GATATAGTTCGTCACATGTCGTGGGTTCGAAGTGTTAATTATTTGGGCCTTTCAAATTCATTCACTGGTTTGAGGTGGACGTGATTTTTGCCAAGCCCCAGGATTTTTATGGAGAGTGGTTTTCTAACTGTATTGTTTTCAAATGCTGCCACCTTGTTAAGAACATTCCAGATGGGGAAGGAAACTTATTGAGAAGTCTTGCACAACCCCTTTGATATTTTCATAAGGAGTATCTTAAAGATATTGAGGTAACTGAGTTTAGGTCGCCATCATCAGTTTTTCCATTACATTACTTGGATGCCGGGGATATTGCCCTACCTACTAGTACACGGCCAGGATTGATGAAAGATTTATATATATATATTTACTGTACTATTAACTGTGGAGATGAAGAAGGCCTAATGACTGAAGCTCGTTATAGACTGATGTAACTGGTTATCGGATTTACATGTTTTCCTGCCATATACTATGTATTGTATATACCTTGATTGGATGTCGTCCTGTGATGAATATACAATAAATGTCAACCATGTTTTCCCATGGACCTGTTCACCTGCTGGCTTTTGTTGTTATGCTGACCATAATTGTCCTGTATGAAAACCTGCAATCATTCACGTATCCTGCATGATCCTCTATATTTATTCCAGTCGTAACACATACTCAGTCTAATCAGTATGTTAATACATGTAATAGGAACCTTATGTCAGTGTATCTGATTCACCTAGAGGTGCACACCTTCCTCATGCACGATTTCATTCTGCTAAGATTTCTTATGGTGGCCACAGTCCACACTCTCGCACCGTTTTAGTGTGAAATTTGCCACCAGGCACAACATGGCACACGCTGGGTGAATTTTTTCATGCCACTGCACATGCCAAATTTTTGCATCTTTTATCTATTCCCAGCTCTTTTCAAAAAGAAGCATTTGTTTATTGTTACTCACATGTCGATGCTCGCAGAATTGTCAAACTTGACAACGGAGCCTATTTTCGGGACGATTGCCTTGATGTCAGTTTGGTTTCTAACTCAGCACCATGCAAGTTTTAGTGTTTTCTCGGGTGCATCTTTTATTCAGTAGCATCTGTCTTCTGGGTCATTCATACATCAAATTCTTTTTTTTTTAATCACTATTTCATGTTGTACTTTAGGTATTGCCTAGGCGTCAAGTTCAGATTCTACCTGGATTAATAAATTTTTCTTACAGGCCCTTGCACAAGTTCACACCTAATCTTTCATCCATCACTTCAGATTTATCTGCTTTGTTATAAAAGGGTTGTCCCAGTGTGGTACGTTGGAGTGAAGCATGTCAGACTGCCTTAGCTAAAATTAAATATCAGTTTTCATCACCGCCTATATTAAGATTGCCAAATAAAAGATTACCTTTTGTTCTTCACACAGACACCTCTCTGATGGGCATAGGTAGAGCACACATGCAAGAGGTTGATTGCATTCTGCATCCAGTCATCAACGTCTCCCATCAATGAGCTCGCTCGTACTTAAAAAGGTATAACAAGAACTCAAAAGTTGCCAGGTATCCTATTGCCATGCAGCCCTTCCACTGTGACATTAGAGCTATCAAGGGCACAAAATACCCTAGCCGATGCCTTATCAAGATGTCTGCAGGATGTTACCACAGATGTTTGACCTGCTTATGAACTTTCCATTCCAGCACTACTATATATTGAACAGTGTATTCAATTTTCTGACAACTGTTTCATGAACTGCTAATCATTTACTTGTCAGATGAATTACACAGCACTTACTGGAACTTGTACTTGTGTTTGCGGGCACTGCAACATCATCCTGGACTTGATGAACTTTTTATCATTTACTACACAAATTGGATCTTACTGCAGATCTAAGACTATGAGCTAATGAAGCCTACTATCGCCAACTTTAATCGCTTGAACTTGATGATCCATCATCCATTGGCTTGGAATGGAACTTTTTTTGGGTCAATTCTTGATGATCAGAAACATGTGACAGTCGCTTACATTTGTTGGAAAACTTGACGACTCTCAATTCGCTTTGGAACTTGTTTGACACTTAATGCCATGAATATTGGACATGTTTTTATGCTGTCTTGTAGAACAATAATGTTGATGCAGTATTCAGCCTGCTTGATTTCCTGAGAGTACTTTTCATGACCATTCATCACACAGAATGATGCCATTGCAAGTGTCCACAATAACATTGTTGCGGTAGAGTCAAATGGATTTCAAGTACAGACGTGAACTCTTTTTTTATTGACATAACATTTATCTATCTTGTTCGGACATTTCATAGTAATTCATATTTTGTCTCATTGATTTACACTTTAAAAGGAAAAAGCTACATATTTCATTCGTTTCACACATAATTCATAATTATGTCCCTTAGCTTCCATTGTGCGCAGTTAAGAAAAGTTTCGTTGGTAATTAACTTACAACTTAATTTTCACCTCACTTTAGATCTAACTTTTTATTAATGTAATTCATTGTGATACCATCTCAATTATGAATGATAACACATTTTCATGTCTTTTTCATCATCCATTTATTATACTTGACTGGGAAATGACTTTGATTGTGAGATATAGAAATGATACCTGCCTGTTTTATAACATTATCTTGTTGTTTAATGGCATCCATTTTTGGTGTCATCATAATACCTAAAAACTGCCTGGGACAGAAAAAGTTAAGTAACCTGATATGATGTTTGTTTTATAATTATCTAAACTCTTTTTGTTTTAATATTCCAGACATGCATTCAAGGAAGTCATCCTTTCTTCAGAATGATATCTTGGATGGCAGTACGAAAATATCATGCAAGATTAACTGCCAGGAGGTTGTTGAAAATGGTGATCATCCAGAAGTATTGCTTCAGGATAACAGAAATAAAATTATTGAAACAATAAACATGAAACAAGATGTCAAATTGGTAGTGGTAGAGACAGGAAACATGACTAAGTCAAGTCTGGCAGATAACAAAAAGTCTGAGAATTTCATGGACTGTCGTCATAGTGTAACTGAAGATTATTGTGAGACTGATTATAAGATGGCTTTGCCAGCAGACATTTGTGAGACTGATTATAAGGTGGCTTTGCCAGCAGACATTTGTGAGACTGATTATAAGGTGGCTTTAACTACAGACATTTGTGAGACTGATTATAAGGTGGCTTTGCCAGCAGACATTTGTGAAACTGATTATAAGGTGGCTTTAACCACAGACATTTGTGAGAATGATTGTAAGGTGCCATTAGCCACAGACATTTGTGAGACTGATTATAAGAAGGCTTTATTTACAGACATTTGTGAGACTGATTATAAGAAGGCTTTATCCACAGACATTTGTGAGAATTATGCCAACTATAGACTGGCTTCACAAAGTGAAAACTGCAGCAGAGATGTTCAAAGTAATACTGAGAATGTTCAGGGTCCTAAAATAAAACATAGCACAGATAAACCTTTCATGTGTGATGTTTGTGGTGTAGGATTTGCTCACAAAAAATATTTACAACGCCATAAAAGAATACATACAGGAGAGAAGCCATACAA